>CAJPEV010000677.1:0-58169 GCA_905338385.1 Darwinula stevensoni | reverse complement strand
GCCCTCCCCCCCCCCCCCCCCACCCCCCAATCCCCTCCCCCCCCCCCTTCCTCCCATCCTTCACCCGGAAGGCCGTGTCGCTTTATCTCCTATTCGAGAGGACGACGCAAATGGCACGGGGGCAGGGTGTCAGGGCCCCGTCCGCTGCGATACATCGACGAGACATCCGTGCGTTCGTTCCGCGTGCCGATTCGACCGGCGTCGTCTCTCCGCATTCATCGCACGCGGCAAGGGCGTCATCGATGCCGCTCCGTTCGACCGTGACGATCTGGATTCGGGGTGGGGGGTCGAGAGTCCGGAAGGGACGCGCGCCCGTCTGCGAAGGGAAGGGACACGAGTCGCGAATTTCATTCGAGAGCCAGTGCGATTAAGCCGAAGAAATCGTCGCAAAATAATTTGCTTCAGATCGAAACACAGAGAAATGGCTGGAACCTGGATGCAAAACACTGTAGAACATCTGTATAGCAATAAATGTTTGAATGCAGATCTTCACCGTAGAAACCGCCACCCAAAAAAAAAAACCGAGATCGACGATCACCGACGAACTTCGAAACGAGATAGGTGGCAACCTCCCACGATCGACTTTTAATATCGATGTATGAATCCCTCGTTACGTCGCGGGATTAACCCATCGGCATCGGCTTCCTTAAAATGCTCCTCTTCTCTGCCGCCATCAGAGCTCGGTCTGACCCGTCCGAGTCGTCGCAGCCGCTCCTTGCGAATCTGCGGTTGGGGGGGGGGGGGGGGGGGGGGGGGTCACGCCTTGGGGGAATCCACGCGAATCCAGGACGAGGCGCGGTCCGTACCCGTCACGAAGTATCGAACTACGTGTTCAACGTTATGGGCCGAATTCCGATTGCGTAGGATGCGGGGAGTCCATCGTTGCGGCGAATATTGATTTTCACGTACTGGGAATGCTCGTGAATGAGACGTGAATAATGATGGGATCGGGTGCAGTTGGGGGGAAAAAATGGACCAACGATTTCTAACCTGTATGTCTCCGCTCTCACTGGAGCTATTTTCCTGAAACTTACACTTGCAAATTTACTCGAACTTACATATTTACATGTTCTCGACGCGCTTCCGAATTTTATTCGAAATGGATTTCGTCAAAGCAAGGCAATGAACAAATATTTCAAAGAAATCGGAAATTGAAAATAGGAGACTCGAAATCCCTTCTTCGGCCAACGAAGACCAAGAGAAAATCTGAAATGAACTTCGAGCAAACTCACTCTTTCGATATTTATCGATTCTCACGGATTTCATGAACGTAATTCCGCTCAATGTACGAGATAAAAAGGCTTTTGAAAAGCCATTTTCGAGTGTCTTTAGGTTCCACTTAGAGAATGTCAAAATTAACACCAAAAACAAGGGTGGTAGATGATTCGAAAACATTTCGAGGTGTATTCTCCCGCAAAAAAACAACGAAATGTCCATGATTTTCCGCATGAGAAGATTTCTCATCGCTCACGGTCCTATTGCAGTCCGTTTTCCTCTGGAGATTCCAGCTGATGCCCGAAATGCAATGCGACAGGTGGCCGTTTCGAGCAATGACCAAGGAACACACGCCGTCTCTTTTTTTTTTGGCACGCCTTTCCTTTCTTTCACTTGATACTTTTTTTCTTTTTTTTTTTTTAAGGAAAGGGTTTCGCATGATGTGGTCCGGATGCGCGAGTTTTTCGGGCGCCAAACATTTTAATCACAACTCGCGAATATGGCTCATTCGATTTCTGTTTGCTCTTCGAACGATTCACCCGATAGCAAATATACCTTATTTCAAATTTACTGCAAAATAAATTAGTATCTCTCGGAATAAAAAGACGGCTGCCCCGACGACCAACCAGATCCTTCGCCCCCCGCCGTCATCCTCTTCTCGGGGGGAGAAAAGGATGACTGACGACCTTCTCGTGTCCTCTGTCATCCAGTCCCGAAGGGGGTTCGGGGGGAGGGGGGGGGGGGGAGGGGGTGGGGGGTCCACTGGGCGTTGTCCAGACTCCTCGATGCGCTTGTCGAGTCGAGTCGTCTCTCTACGGCGCCACCTCGAAGTCGTTCCCTGTTGCGGAATAGCCGTGGCGTTTTCCAGATGATGCAGATATCGTGCACGAGAGGAAAGCATTTCCTAAGCCAATCGCAGTGATGGCGATCGACGAGTCTATTGCAGTGCAACATATACCCTAAAATATTTCAACTACGAAGATCGATGCAAAATTTCCCTCGCGTTTTCCGAGGAGAAACGTGTGAAGTTAAGTGTTTTCTCGGTTAGAAGGGTTCCCTCGTGTGAACATAGATGGCGGGAGCTGCTCTATCATGAAATTCCGTCTTTTTCAAGCTAACACAAGGAGAACAATAACAACCTACATTCGAGAAGATACTCTCATTCCTTTCTCTCTTCTCGTAGTCGATGCTTCAGAGTGGGCCGAAAAAATGTGAGACCCGCCCGACTGCCCAGTTCGCAAGTTCGCAGCAGCTCTTCCATGACGCGATCGACAAGAACCGCCACGCGACCAGGCCACATCAGATTTGCTGAGGTTTTCGAGAAGCTCGCCCAACTTAAGAACTTGGGTCTTCCAGAGTTTCTTAAATTTTCTGGTCTGTTGGGCAGACTTAAACATTGAATAAATGAGCGACATCGTCTCGCATGCTTGAATACTAGCAACTTGCTCATCCAGAATGTCCTGCCGACGAATCGTGCACGAATTGCAGCTGTTCTCATACGGGGTTTCCGTGCATCAGAATCCGACAAGAGTCGATCAGGAACAAGTTCTCTTTTCAGAGCTATCAGAGAAGCAAGTTTCAGGTGATCGAGAGTTTTTTTTATGTCTCGTGAATGCTACTTGCCAGTTCTCGCTGGAGAAGTCTGGGGAAAAGTCGCCGTCTTATGGAATGGGAATTACAAGAATTGAAGCCGAAAATCCTTCGCCAAGGTCCGAAGCCCTCGAATCTATCAATAGAGCTGGGGACAAAACGAGACGGAAGCGAAGGCACGGATAATAAATCTGTAACCAGGTGAAAGCCGATTAAATTTTATCCAGAAAAATGCATTCGCAATTTTGGGTTATCATCGAGAAACCATGCCGTGAAGATCGACGGACAACGCAATTTCTTTCATCGGCCCCACCCTGCATTTCATCTGGCTCGGGACCGTCTTCGTGCGTCGCATCTCTCTGCCTTCCATCTGAACCAAGTTTTGTTTAATTCGCTCCGAAGGGAAGTTGATTAGAATCCATCGAACCGATTGGGAAATTGTGAGCGAGGGCACGACTCGATCCGATTGTGAGGCTTTTCAAGTGGGCCAGTACTAGCGGTACTAAAAGGTTCTTTCGAAAAATTGGGATCTGTGTCTTGATTCGGGGTCAGAATTAGCGCGCCAAAGAGTACTTAGAAAGCAAAATTCCACAGGATGCCTTGGGATAAAAACTGCCAGACCAATTTCGATACGCGGTACTGAAGGCCTCGACCGATCCGTGTCTTGTTCTTCGGCGTTGTCACCGGGGTGCTTCTAAAATATATATATACCGGGTATATATATTTATCTATGTGCAACATAGACTCGGACCCAGCACGTGCCCAGGTTCCGTAGCGGGACACGTCTCGTTTACACGAGGAGTTTACTCGGCCGTTGTGGAGGCCGCAAGATCGGAGGCCGTGTCACACTTCGCATGTTTGCTTGCCAAGCGTTCTCGTTTGCGCTTTTCATTTGCATTGGAAGGTGACGGATGCGAGTCCGAGGTCGGACACGTTCGGTTACGAGGGGGGAAGCGTAATGGGTGTGCGGTGAAAAATGAACGAGTGTTGGCGTAGGGGATTGGACAGAACCCAATTAACCCTAAGTGCTGCGTTTTCTCGTTACCTGTTCGTCCAAATAGGGTGTGGGCATGTAGGTATGTGGGTGTATGTATGTGTAGGCGTATTTCTTTACGCTCGAATGCGTGTTATTTGCATCCCTGGGTCACGCGCGTGTCACTCAGGAGATGTGAAGTGCAAACAGCCTTTGCAATCTAAACTCCAGATTTTGCTCACGATTTGTAAGCTGTACATGGACCCGTAGCACCTCTGAGAAAGTAGGTTTCCAAATGCTGGTATGCAGGATTCTTCAAAACGCTGGTGAAAATATAGAAAATATGTGCATTGACGCAGAAAGAAGCATACGTTATGATGAGACCGGTAAAAAAAAAGGTTTCATATTTCGCCCATTCTTCTTGCATTTTCAGTTTCAGGAAGAATTCTTTTCCTTGAAGACCCAGCCAACGAAGCCAATCGGACGCGGCTCGCCCTCAGACTTCCGTGTGTCATCAGATTGTTGCGTGTACAGTTTAACAGTACTCTTCCTTTCGGATATCACGATTTCTACCGGAAGAGGACACGGAAAGTCGAGTCCTGGTTAATTCTGTGGTAAGGTGAGGTAAATTTGAGCAAACCCAACAGAAATATGGATAATGTTGAAATTTCGATTTGACATAAATGATTTAATTCTGAGTTAAAGAAAATCAGAAAATCACAATCATACGGGGTACCGTGAGATTTCCGCTGATTATACAATAAAATTGATTTTAAATTTGGAACTTCACTTCAATAAAATTGCTGGAGAAACTTGTCCAAACTCACACCTGAATTTCACTATTGGTAATTTGTCTACCCATGGAACTTGGTGCGAAGAGTCTAAACACCCGGAAAGGACGGCAGCACGTTTCCGTTGAGGGTGATCGGGAATTCCTCTTGCGGATTCGATGAGAGCCTATGGATTCTTCATTTCATTCGCATTAAAGTATTGATCGAGCAAAAACGAAATGCAAAAAAGGACATCCGACCCAGCCAGGACTCGAACCTGGAATCTTCTGATCCGAAGTCAGACGCGTTATCCATTACGCCACGGGGCTTTCCACAGAAGAAATTTCGTGTTTGTCATAACACAATGATGCCACAGACCGTACAGCCCGAACGGACGTGACTCCCGACAGCAGAAAATTCCATGACGATCGCAATTGTGACCGCAAAGCCAAGCATAGGAAATGCACTGCGCCCAGACTGTAATATTAATATGATCTGACCTGTCAACGTGATTTATCTTTCACGCAAGGGTCGCATAATACGCGAATTACGAGATTTAGAATTGTGTAGTAGTCTAATACGGTGGCTGGGAAATAAACGTGGCTTATGCTCAAAGCGTGCCATCAGCAGTTCTTTCTTTCCTATTGCGTAAATTTTGCACTAACATTACTTATTTCACACAATAGCCACAATGACTGCCAGCTTCAAAAAGGCAAAACCTTTGCAAAATGCGTGCTACGAGCAATTGTCCAAATAACTCGAAACATATGCACTAGACTTGTGTTTAGAGCCTCTTTCACTAGGGCCACTAGGCAGATACAGAGACAGTCTCCCATTCTAATTCTATTTTGTTATGGGTTAGTTCTTCGAAGGAGCTCGGGTTTATTCCTGCAAAATAAATAAACAAATACCAAACACGTGAAGAACGGGATTTGGGATTTGTTTCTTTGGTTGGTGAGACGATGGCGCTGAACGAAAGTCCAGGCATGTTCCCTGTATTTTCGCCCCTGGGAAAAATCTTTCCTCATGAGAGAGGACGAAGGCGAAAAAAAGGGGACAGTTGGAAATAGTGGAATTTGGAAACTGGACATTTCTCTCAAGAGGTTCTATGCGAAAAAAAAGTATGCCCATCGCGTCAAGTTTTAAAGCGGAACCTGTATCCCTCTCTTCTAGAATATGTGGACTGGACCTCGTGAAGCGATGAAGTCGGTAATCGGTTGGCAATTATCGATTATTATTGATGATGATCCCTTCATACCCTTGGCTCAGAACCTGACGATTTTTTTTTTAAGTTTCCGCAAAAAAATTTAAAGTTCGCGATATAAAATTTTTCTTCACCAAGCAAATTCCAAACCGATGACAATGTCAAAGTTTATTTCACGAACCATTACACATTGAACAGAGCACAGGCGAAGGAAACTGCAAACCGCTTCACAATATCTACGCAGAGGAGCTGCCAGTTGGGGCTTCGCAGGACGGCCGCGTGGCTTTTGGAAACAGGGGAGACAGGGTCAAGTGTAGCTGCAATCACTGAGGGAAGGAGTCATCCTGGATGAAGACCTTCATCGAGGCAAGTCGACAAATCCTTCATCGGTTCATGGTATAACAGGCATTTCAGTATGCAAAGAGTTCACAAATTACGTAACGCAAAGGGGGGGAGGGGGATCAGACGAAGTGTTACGACTTGTTACGGGGGGAGGGGGGGGGGGTTGCACGAATGTAACGAAACAGTTTTTTTTCATAAAAAAAATAAATTATGCGACTGGAGTTTATTATTGTAAGGGTAATTGTTCAGTAACAAATCACACACGACAAAGAGCCAACCCTACTACCCACCCGAACCCACCAGCAGTGGAGTGGGCATTGGAAACGTGGTAACGTCGGCTGACTTCCCTCTCCCCTGTTGCAAAACTCGCTAAGTCGCGGTTTCATGCATAGACCTGCCCAGACAGGCCAAACAGGCTCAGTTACCCTTTGGAGGTTGTCCTCTTTCGTCTCATTCTCGGCATCGCAATCTCTATTTCCACCATTCTACCCTACATTTCCCCGTCTCTTTTTACTCTTTTTTTTTTTAACTCTCAAATGAGTGATCACCATCAATCAAAATGAACATAGACAAAGGAAAACTATTTCCTTCAAGAAGGAACCGAATGAAAGAAAAAACTTTTCCTTTACTTTCCTTTTTTTTAACATTTTAATTATCTCTCAATGTGTGTAATCCAGAGTGTTTAATAAACGAGTTTCTTTTTCAAATGCATTTTACTTGTTTATTAACCTTATTATTTAAAATAAATTATGAAGGTCATATTTTGTCATATATATAATTTATAAAATAAATTATATATAAAATTATATATATATATTTTTTTTGGGGAGGGGTCAAATCTTTTGTTACGGAGTGTTACAGGGGGAGGGGGGGGGATAAAAAAAAAGTTGTAAAAATCACGTTACGTAATTTGTGAACGGCCCTCAAGTGTTTCACTTGTGAGAACTCATCGTATGAATTCTTTTTATCACCAGGTAGAGCAGACCTGCAATTGTGAGCGCAGCATAGTGAAACCGTTTTCATGAGACCAGTAAGACACCATATCAACCGCCATTTCTCGGCGTGCTGGTTTGAAATGAGGTTTATTCAACTGCTGGTTGGAGTCAGGTGTGCGTGCATGCCAGGAAAATTGAGGTTTGCTTGTAGCTTTGGAAGCTTTTCCAGTACCAGTTTCAGTTCCAGCTTTCCAAGGCAGGGTTTTACTGGGAACAGAATGCAGGTTGAAAATAGAAAACCACTTGTTTCGGCAGAATTGGTTGGAATAGAATTCATGCTCTCCTCTTCTCTTCGTTTAAGCCAGCACAGCGTGAAATTTGGGGTAATATGATGATATCAGTGTGTAAAATCTGACCTTCCAAGAGAGAGGAGATGGGTATCGCCACGGAAACAGGATTTCCCGACGAGGAACTCCATGGCAATCCCCACACCCTCCAGACCCCGTTTCGCTCAGACTTTCTTGTTTTCGCTCTGTTCGGCAAAGACCTTTCGTGAACGTCCGTCATCGGGAGAGGAACGAGACGGGAAGGCAGGGACTCACTTTTATGAGACCGGCAAAGACCAACACCGCATGCGTGAACTGGGGAAGATGATTTGGACCGAGAGACTTGATGATCTGCTCTAGAAGATGCTGGATGCATTGGACGACCTCGTCCCTAATGCTGGGCTCGCTTGCGAGGGAACTCATCCCGATGAGGAATTCGATCTGAACGATCACCCAGTCCTCCACCTCATGTCTCTGATAACATAGGAAACCATGTGGATGAGATTATTATGTATTAGGCAGCATTCGAGTCCATATTTAAAATCCGTGCACGTAGTTTTTTGCTAATACCCTCGAAAAACGGCGTTTTCCTACTTTAGACTCAAGTCAATCACTTATGACAACCCAAACCATCCCAAAAAAATCAAAAGGGATTTTATATCCGCTAAATTCTGCTCAGGGAATCGTCACAATCCCAAGGAGGAAGTCTAAATTCAGAAGACAGTCTCTTTTCTTGAGGGTGGAATTCTGAAAATGAGTTTGTGAAACTCGAAGCGAAATGTCTCTCCATGACATTTCGCCCTTTGCCCTGCATAGGCTTGGACAATAGTATATATCGTCGCAAGTTTGACGAAAGAACGAATTTGTCATTTTGTTGCTTTTCATAAGAGCAAGGATACACCTGTCTTCATACATAGTATTAATACTTTCGGGCTTCTGCATCTGGGCGTTCATACTCTCAGCTGTTTGGTGCGAAGATGTTTCGTAGTTTTCATTCTTCAACCTGGAAAGTAGGCACATTTTTTAACTCTTGAAAAATTTTGCTCATTCGCCCTTTCGTCAGACCTGCGACGATACGTATCAATTCATTCGAGAGGAGAATACCATAGAAATCGTCTCGAGGAATCTTGTTCCTAGCCAGAGAGGAGATGGAGATGAGAGATCCAACAGTGCTCAAGTCCCCTAATTTAACAAGGAGGAAGATAGTCGCGTAATTGATTAATATATCAAACGAAAGCTGAATTTAAAAAAAATCGATACTGCACCAGGTGTTCCCTTCGTGTTTTTTTTTTAAATTGGGTTTCTTGAGCCACACTGGGACTCATTAACCCCCCTACCCCCCATTTATCCCACGGGCAGTTTATACATGATTATATAAAGTTAGTTAGCCTATTGAAATGTCCGTAAGTCGAAAACTATAGAGGCCGGCTAAAATAACTACTGTTAAGCTAATGCGACAACGGGAAAGGTGATTCCAGTATTTTTTTAAAATGCCACTAGGGGGCACTGTTATGCCTAATTTACATACAGGTAAAAACAGGAACAGAAATAAATACAGGAAAAAACTCACCAGCATTCATTCTGCCTTCAGAAATGGCTTGTAACAGGTTATCCCTGAGCATAAGGATTGCTCTCGTCAAGCATGACAATAATGATAACTACACCTCAATTTCAGTGATAATATCGGCATGAAAGCAGGGAACGAGCTGGACCACGCAGCAATGAGGCTTATTGGAGGCTTATAAAAAAAACAAAAAACAGGACTGGTTGTGGTTGCCATAGTGGTTGCCCCACAGCACCTGTAGAAGTTGTAGCAGTAGCCAGACAAGTAGCACTTCATATTGCAGAAGAAAATTTTCAGTGAATGCAGCACAAATCAAGTTGCTTAGCATACCGGACTTCCACCGTCAACATTTAAATCACAGCACTTCTTGGTGAGATATTTTTTAAACACTGAAATCGTCTTACCCATTGTCACATTAGCACATATACCAATTTTTGCCTGTCATAGTTTTCAACTTATGGATATTTCAATAAACCAACTAACTTTATAAGAACCCTGTATTTTACTTTCAGAATCTGAATAAGATTGACTCTGATGTTCAGATTCTATCTATTCTATATCTATTCTATATTCTTAACAGATTAGGGCTCAAAACTGACTGTGAGTAGGCTGCAACACTGGAAAGAACTCAGTAAAGTACGGAGTCAATGCGACGTTGGTTCAGTGACACAAAATGACTTAAGATGGCCGTATTCTTCCCTTGTGAATCCTCATCTATCCTTGAATAATGGAATAATAAAAGAAAAAGGGAGGGAAAGAAGAGACAAACATTACTTAGAATACAAGCGTATTTTATTCCGGATGAGCATATTTCAGGCGGAATTGTTTTTTTTTTTCTGCAATCCCTATGGATAACATTGCCACGCATATTGCCGTTCACTTTCATGGGACGAATAATAAAAAATACTCTAGGCTACATGGAGAAAGAGCAAAAATTCATCCTACATTCCAATCTCTCGGCGGAAAAAATATTGTACCTAAAGTTCACTATTGAAAGACAGTGGATGCAGCGAGATTCACCTGTTGATCCAGGTACCTGCCGAGAATGCCGACTTTGTCGCCGCCGAGACTCTCGAACTTGCAGGCCGAGGGCTGAGAGAAGAAAGCCTCTGCTATGACCTGAAACACGAGGCGGAATGATCCCACCACGAAACGCGAGACAGGAAAAGAGAGAAGAGAGGAAGATTCGTCTACCTGCTCTGGCTCAACGACGCGAACCGACTCGATTCCATCATCGCCACTCTCGTCCTGGCTAGAAAAGAAAGACAACGCGATGTTCGCCTTTAATAGGGACATACAGTATTCATAACTCGAGAAGTACTATATTGAACTATAGCAAGATGCCATCCGTAATTTACACCTTTATGCAATATTAAATAAACCATTATTTGGTTAAACTGTAGGCCTACTTGATATCAAGCAGTGCCTGAATCTTCCCCATTGCAGTGAGCTTCTCTCTGATGGCATCGCATCCTAGCTTCCCGAAGTGATTTCCATCCAGATTCAGTTTGGATAGCATCTGGTTCATCTTCAAGGATTCCAACACGGCCAGAGCTCCCTCGGCATCCATGTCGTTGCGATCCAGACACAATTCCTGAAGTATGAAGCGTGCAGGCATTCTTGCACGTGCACTTTTAAAATGGTGCAATGAAACCATTACAACATTTTAAAAGTGCAGAATAATACAGACCTCTAGGCACTCGTGACCCGTGGCCAAGGCTTCGGCGATGAACTTGGTCCCCTCTGTTTTCAGCTGGCAGTCACCTAGATCAAGGATACGGAGACTTCGCAGAATGCACAATGCGTTTTTCATGGCCCCGGCACCCATAGGAGTCATGGAGTTTTCGTTCAAATTGAGGCTCTTGAGATTGGGGTTCTGGGAAAATGCCTCTGCCAAGGCATAAATACCATCATGATCAATCTCGTTCTGAGGCAAAGACACTTCTCTGAGAGAACCCAAAACCTAAAAAAGAAATGAAAAGAATGACGCGAAAATTTCCAGGTAAAAAATTCAGATGGGACCTCGCTTGAGTGACACTTTTACCCAAGGCCCACCTTGAAAACTTTGGCCAGAGCCACTGCGCCTCCACTTTTCAGCCGATTTCTGCCACAAATGAAGGTCTTGAGTGCCAATGGCTGCCCGAATTTACAACAGTCCTCGTGGGACTTGAGAATGGCGTCTGAAACCATCTGCGAAATCAAGACCGATGCAGAACCACCACAGCCCCCATACCCAGTCAAGAATTTTCGTTGGGCTACGGTCGGCCCATAGTTGGGGAAGTTGGCTCATCTTCGGCGAGTGAGTGGGTCTGCCAAGTATCACTTTCCCCCCATCATTCATCCCTTTGTGGCAAATAGTAGCAGTGGCATATGCACAACTGGCTGAATACGGAAGCCCCGAAGTTGAGCCATACGAGGCACGCAGGCAAGCCATCTGACAGCTACTTTAAAAAGCTTCCAAACCGGGGCAAGATGGCGCCTAAGTCGTCCTTTTAGCTTATCACTCAGTGATCTTACTGAAATGAGTTCTCGATATCTTTTTTTACGACTCCCGATCGTTTCCCGCTTAAATCTTAGGGGAAGGCAATAGAATTCTTGGATACATTTCTCTTGAGAGGTAACCCAGCCTGGAAATACTTCAGACAAATCCGGCCCAGAGGTCGGAAGGAGGATTCTACAGTTCTTTTCTTAACTTCTTCTTAATTCCTTGGGCCCAATCTTCTCCATGCTCTACCCAGACAGTGAAAGCCATTAAGTTTTGAGTGCTTCTGCCTTCTTGAGGGAAGACAGATTTGGTTACAGATGAAGATGAAGTACATTGAAGAACTTTCGTGGACTCGAAAGTTCTAGACGGTCATGGAAGTATATGCTTGATTGGTTTTATTTCAAAAGTTTATAACCAGGAGAGGAAGTAATACCTCACCAAAAAAAAAAAACAACAAAGAGGAACGATGGCACATACTGGAGCAGTACTTGCACCTCAGCCACATGCAGGAGCAAAGCCAACGAGAACATTTAAACAAAACCAGAGATGAGACAGATTTATTATTATAAACGTGGAAATGCGAGCCAATTGATGGATAGCCATAATCTCTCCGGAGTGTGTGCTGGATGTGATTCCATCTTTCTTTTTTATATATTCATTCCATGTTTTCCTGTAAATTGGTTTATTATTGGCTTATTTTCGGGGCATGAGCACATTTCTAAAAGTGGACCACAGTTGGCCTGATGACGGGCGAACTGGACATGCTGGGCTATATGCCGGCTTTAGTCATTTGTAAGCCATCTGTAAGCCAACCATCCGCCAGTGTTGGTCCAACTATGGCTTATGTATGAGTCAACTATAAGCCACTGATGGCCCGTTGAAAAATTTTTGACTGGGTAAAATCGAAAAAAAAAATTGAATTCATAGTTCTTGAAGTCTGATAGGAATTTCCTACCTGTGCTCCTTGAGTCCCGAGTTCGTTATTGTTGAGCCGAAGCGTTTGAAGAGAATGGCATAGCGGACTTTGAAGAAGTATCTTCAGACCTATCGTTCCAGAGGGTCCAAAAACGTTGTCACTCAGATCCAGCTCGATCAACTGGGCTCCTGCAGCTGGAAGACTCCCACCAACGAATCTCTGAGCATTAAAAAAAAGATCAACATGATAGATGATTCAAGAGAATAAAAGGCACAGCCTAAAGCATGACAGGAAAACTCGATCTCACCAATGCGTCTGGGATTTCCTGCTTGAGAATGCCAGTAAACATGTCCTTGGACCTCGATCTGCTTCTCTGAAGACTTCGATGTTTTCTCCAAGACTGACGAATTCCCTTGGCTGTTTCGACACTGACAGAATTCCCCTTCGGCTCCAATAATTCCAAGTTTGAATGGTCTTCACTGGCTTCAGAATAATCAGAAGAAAATAAAAATTAGAAAAAAAGTTTCTCGAAAAATAGCCATGTAGTCATTTATTTTCGATGACTGCAACAATTTATTTCCAATGCTTATAACTGGAGAAGAGGTTACTCACCGTCGTATTTCTTTTTGAGCTTAAGCTCTCGACCTGCAAAGTTGAGGGTCGTATTGCTGCAAGGTTCGAGTTTGGTTATTTTGAGCTGCTCCAAAAGACCCTTCATTTGCATGCATGAAAGACGAAGGCCTTCCTTCACCAACTAGAAAAATATATATAGCAGGAGACCTTTGTAATTATTTTTCTAGGGATGGGACCATGAAAAGGAGAGCCAAGATTCATGCTTTGTCAGTTATTTGCGTTGAAGCGGGTTGAGTGGAGGCTGTGTTTCTCGAATCTTCATCTGATTCCTTTGATTCCTCATCGTCAGATTCTTCACCACTGTCCCTATCAGGCGCGCTTTTGTCTTCGCTGTGCAAATATAACAGCCAAACAATTAAGTCCTCCCCTTTGGCCTCGAAAATCTCTCTGCGGGAGGGGGGGGGGGGGAATTGCTTGATGGTTCCAGCCGTCCTGGCGTTAAGCAACGAACTGTAGGACTTACTCAGTAGGACCCAGTGTTCCCTGAAGTCCAAACATCTGCAGCCTTTCTCGGATGGACACGATGCCCTCTTGCCCGAATAAATTTCCGTTCAAGTCCAAAACTTTCAAGTTCGTTGAACCTTCCAGTGCTGAAATAATCTTGAGGGCAGCGCTGGTAGAAATCTCATTGGCAGACAGAATCACTTCCTATTATTTAAAAAAAAGAACGCGTAAAATAATCTCATTGATAACACATATTTGCAAGAGAAAGTAAAAATAAGCAGAAAATGGGAATTCCACTTTCCCACGAAAGACAATGAAGAAATTCTAAGGTCAATTATCACTCCATTCCAAATTGGCTTTATGCATGATATTTGAAACTTAAGGATATAGCTAAGACTGGTTGGTATTCGCAAACGAGCATCAGTTCAATTGGGAATTAACAAACGTTGACGCTTGAAATTAGCCTTCGAAGTTGGAGACTGACCAGCTTGAAACGATATATCGCTTCATAAGCATCAGATCGATACGACGTATTGATCTGAGGCTTATGAAGCGAACTTATCAACTTACCAATCAATGAGAAAATCATCAAATTATGCTGAGTTCCAGTTCATGTTCGTTTGTGAACGTGGGGACATTAACCTTCGTTTTTTAATTCCTAATTAGGCCTTTAAATTCAGACGTAGTGCGAATGCCGGTTTTTGAATACTACAGCTAGAAAGAAAGGAACCCCAAGACCGATGATGTACAGAAACAAGTTGGGTAAAAGTCAAATTTAGCCGCAAGCCATCCTTGAGTGTATCGTCACATATGATACTAGGAAAATAAATGAGGTGTGAAAAGTTAAACTGAAATCACACCGAAGACGTGACTACGGTACATATTCAAGGCTCTATCGCGCTTTTACTGTCGGTCGCGGTGACCTGGAAGTCGGAGACTTAGGAATTTCTGCTGACTGCGAAACGCAGCAGAGCGTAGGCCCCGTGACATGCGGTAGGCGTTGCTTTCTATTGTAAATGCATGCTAATTTTTTGGAGGAGGACAGGTAGTGTGAGAAGCGGAATGCGACAGTCCCTTCTCAGTGCACCCTCTTTTTGGAGGGGGGGGGGGGGGAAGATACAGGCTCTTCGGTTGTGCGGAGGCAGGAAAGACCAAAAACAATGAAACATATCGATGAAGAGAAGACAGCGTCTGTGGCACTCACTTCTAAGTAAGGGTGAGGAGCCTGAAGACCTTCCAATAGTTCCACAGCTCCTTTGTCCCCGAGAAGACAATCACCAAAATTCAGGCTTTTCAATTTTGGTAATTTAGCAAGAGCTCCCTTCAGCAATCTGGCAGCTCTAGGAGTGATCGTGTTGTCGCTGATATTGATCGTATGCAGATTTGGATTCATCTCAAATGCCTCGGCAAGAGCCGCCACTCCTTGATGATAGATCCTATTCTGTGGCATCACCACTTCCTCTAGGGTTTTTATTTGCTGCAAAAAAATCATTTCAGGATGATCGCGTTTCAATTTTTCAAGAAGGTGACGATTTCCTCTTAAAGAGACGCATACCACGAAAACAGCAGCGAACGTCATGGCACCTCTATTCCCGAGTCTATTCCTCCCGGCGTAGAAAGTCTTCAGGGAGAGAGGCCTCCCAGCTTCGACGCTTTTGACGTGACAGTTCCAAAGAGCAGCTGCAACAATCTGCAACGATTCAATGAGAAGATGAAACGTATGGAAAAGTTTACTCACATCGTACAGTCGACTTAGCATTGGAACGGTGCAAGGGAAACAGGATTCCTGACCTGGCCTCCCTCGATCCCGAGGTCATTGTTGCTCAGTTTTAGTTCCTGAAGAGAGAAACAGACTGGGCTTTCTAGAAGAACTTTGATTCCTTCTGCTCCGATCGAACCCAAGGCGTTGTCACTCAGATCCAACTCCACCAGATGCGCATCTGCCAGCCGCAGACCATCCACCAAGTGCGTCTATCAAACAAACCACAAATGACCGCGAAATGATGCTTCCCGACGGACGAATACGAGGACGCTTCCCGGATGAGGACGCACTGACCAATGCTACCGGGATTTCTCGCTCCAGGCGGCCGTTGAACATCCCCTTCCACTTGGCCCTTTCCAAAGTGGGTTTGGATTCCAATGCCTTCGCTATCCCTTTGGCTACAGGGACGCCGATGCTGCCTTGCAAGCGGAGTTGCCTCAGGTTCTGGC
This sequence comes from Darwinula stevensoni, assembly GCA_905338385.1. NCBI lineage: Eukaryota > Metazoa > Arthropoda > Ostracoda > Podocopida > Darwinulidae > Darwinula > Darwinula stevensoni. Next base: position 42,561 of record CAJPEV010000677.1, on the reverse strand, counting down.
AGCGATTGATGGCTGCTACCACGTTTGCAGCTGGAAGACGAGAACACGACGTCGACTTGCCGGATCGGTTACAGAGGATTGTTTCAAGGGCGGAAAACATGATAGAACGATGTAAGCCAAGCATCTTCACTTATTCCAATGAAACGTATTCTTCTGGGCATCCTTCTTTCATTTATCCAGCTGAATTTTTCCTTACTTGAGAAAATCTAACTTTTCAAACCAAGAAATCAGATAACTTTTGTTTGCATCTCTGATGTCGACTTTTTCCCCCTATTATGTACTTCTATCGTTGAATTTAAAGGTAATTTTATTCATGTAAATTCTCGGACATCCTGTTTCGACGGAAGATTTTGCACACCGGATGTAAAGGTTTTCCCAGTCAAATATGAAAATAAGTAAGTCATACGCGTTAAGGAAATTCAAATGCGTCGTTGTGCTGGATGTCGGACATGTTAGAAGGAAAGCATGTTACACATACGCAAAGCGAAATGCGGCGGCCGTGTATCACGTCCGTCACAGGCTTCCCGTTGCGGCTACATTTCGCACGGTTCCATATGCAAATGTATTGATCCAGATGCATGTATACAAACTATCGATCACGAGTATAGGTTTTCCAAGCCTAGAAACGATGTATGAGACAAGTGCGACGCGGAAGTCCAAATTTGACCTTGCCATGAGCCAAAAGTTATGCGAGGAAAATCAGACTGATCTGTCGGATGCCGGACTACATCCCTATCTGACTCGGGAAAAGTCAAATGTGATAGCCCCACGCCATGAAAGCTCAGTCGTTCCCATCGCAGCGTTATTCTATTCCAGACACGTAGCGATGCATGATCGTGCGTGCAGGGACCATCGGTTGCATTTTCATGACGGCGTAGTGACGTAATGACGAGGCAACTCTCAAAGGATGGGCAGGCGATGTTAGTGAAGGTCCATCCCAAACTCAGTCAGCAATCCTTTCTTTACTGCAGTTCTTGAAGCACTCTCATGTTCTAAAGTATTTAAATTTCTATCCCGCACTTAACTTTCGCACCTCTGCATTTAATTTGGAAAACCAATATGTTTGCACTTTTTGAGGAGAGTCCCTGAACCTTCGAATCCCTTATTTTAAATTTGGAATCTGGCCTCCCACCACCAATAGTTGACAGTAAAATATTCCTTGGACTAACCCTGACGTTTCGATGGCTACAAAATGAGATTATTTACAAATGCATCTGAAACCGCACGTTGCGAAAATGCAACGAGAAGGCATTGCCCAGGCGATTCCTTGTATACTCGTACTATCGCATTTGACTTTCTTATTTCCATATTTGACTTGGAAAACCTATAAGATTTCAGATGGAACGTACCATCATCTTCGGATTCCAGCTTAGAACCCTGCTTCACGGAAAACGCAATTTCAGTATCAGTGGGATGTGGATTTCCGTCGGCTCTCGTCATTCTCGCTGTTTTCCTCGCCGTCCCTAATCTTCCCTTGCTCTTCGTGGTCAAACACCTGTATTCTGGAAGGAACAAGTCGGTTATGGACGACTAATTAGTAAGATATTGTAAAAATATCTAGTTATTGCCACAGAGTACTAGAGTATTAGAGTACAGTCAATCCTCGATATACTGCCACTCTTGCTTATCGCCAACTCTTTCCTGAGAAGGAATCTTCCCCATAGGCCTACCACAGGCGTTCCCCCATTATAACGCCACCCTCGCCAGCCGCCATCCGCCAACACCTTCACTTGCACAGACGTATCCTTTTCTACAGTATGTATTACTCGATATTACGCCAAGCAGCATGCTTTACCAGCCTCAATCATTATACCGTGTACAAAATGTAATGCTACCAGTTGCTCCTTTCGGTCGCATGATACATAGCAAGATTGTGAGGACGACTTAGTGTTAGAATAGACCTCCAGTGATTAGAGAGGGGCGTATAGGGTTCGCCAAATCCGACCTAATCATGTCTCTTCTTTTGGAGAATGGAAACGGCTCATTCAGATTATACGCAGTTTCTCCAGACGACAGTTCAAGTTTATTCACCATCCAGTGATGGGGAAAAGAACGGTTGCAAGTGTGAAGGAAAAATCGGAAGTGTGTCGTTAGAAGGAGGCGCATGCGGTCGAACGTCAGGAAAACCTTGCGAAGAATTTGTCAGCGTTTTGGGACAATAATGTGAGCAGACGGTACATACGAGTTATACTTGATAAAAATAGAAATGGTAGGATTTAATAATGGATTATTGGTCATCATTTTTCAAAGCTATGTAGTTAGTGTATTCCGAGGCACGGAACATTAGCAGCATGGATTAATTCAAGTGAAAATTTGTGAATATTTTATATAACCGAGAAAAAATGTTCTCCATTTTAAAGCCATGCGTTTCGATTAAGCGCCACCCTCGATATAGCGCCAAAATCGGCTGGGACCAACAGTGGCGGTAATCGAGAGTTGACTAGAGTCCTCTGATGGAAACGAACAGTTACATGCAACACTTTACTTTTCACGAGTCAGTCAACATACACTAATTAGAACTGGATAAGCTGCTAAAGTTGTTATGTTAGCATATTCGAAATGACCCCCTTGTTTCACATTCGGCAATACGCAAAAACGACGGTTAATACAGGTGAGACGGGGAACAGAAATAACTAGTGCAGAAAAGCAAATGATTTCTCACCACGCAAGGGTAGCGAGTCGAGTTATAATTTTCAGCAAAAAAAGAGAATGACAAGAACTTCGGTGCGAAATGTAACTCGTTACACTTTCAAGTTAAGTTCCTGGAATGATTGATTGTTCCATATTTCCACGTTTCACCCTTGCTTTTCCTCTACTTCGCCCTGGCAAAAGAGACCCGCCGGTTCGGGGACGCGACAACACCGACCGTGATGGTCCTGCAATGGCACTCAAAATACTGCAGTGCGATGGGATACTCGATTTCAAACCAGTTTTGATCAGCCACATTCGTTCTCTCGGCCTGATCGCCCCTCACACTTCTCATATCGTAGATCGAGGAATGGACCGACGCACCGTGGATCCCCTCGTCGAGGTGGAAGCTTTGTGGGTGCACGAGCGACGGCTTCCTTACGTTCTCGTTTCTCACCACTATTTTCGTCGATCACTCTCACTCTTCCATCCACACGTTCCGACGTGCTTGCCAGATGTAGTAATGTAGGCCATGGTTGGAGTGAGGTCATAGGGTGAATGCGATCATACTAATTCATGCTTTCTCGTCGTACGGGATTTTTTTTTTTCTGGTAGTTCCTATTATTCTGTTGAATTATTAAGGAGTCAATGATGTTTCATCCGGAATATCGGTTGAAGATGACATTTTCGTCATTCTGCTAATGAATCGTCGTAACGGAATGCGGAGAAAGAAGGTCAATGTGGACGTGGCTTAAACATTCATACCGAAACCGTTCCGCACCTGTTCTCGAGAAAAGATAGGATCCCATCTTACAGATTCCCATTAAGACCTGTCATACCTCACGAGGGTCATGAATAGGAAGGCAACCTTCGGAGTCCGTCGCTGAACGAGCGTGACCTTTACGAAGGCCAGGACGAATCTCATGCATGCGACGTTTGTCCTTGTCGACACCTTGGGGCTGGGGAATATCTACATTCTCTGCTGCATGCGGAGTACTTTTGCAATCTTTCTGCAAGGTTCCACCTTCGCACTCTTTCTTCGGAGTTCATTTCCACCGGGGGGAAGGGACCCGGTCGGCGAGTACGGCAAGGTGTGGAATCAGAGTCGGCAATCGCTTTGGTTTGCGAAGCAGCTTTCATGCTGATGCATGCATGAGGTGTCGTGCGATATTCATGTCGCCTGATAATATTCATGCAAGATTTATCGCGTGCATTCGTCGCAGGACGACCAGGAACGATACGAAACGATACGATGCTACCAGGCACAAGAAGCTCTAAGCTCATAGATGCTCGTTCATTCTGGAATCCAAGCTATTCCCTTCCGCCCCCCCTCCTTCCTAATATTCAAGTAACCTCTAAGATTGGCAGGCTCAATTGGCCCAAGTGGTTACCCTAGAGAACGCTCTCCGGGTCCGACAACTGGGGTTCTTTAAACATCTCACCCCTAGAGACAGAAGAGCGGAGTGCCGATGGACCTCCCCTCCCAAACACGCCGGGGCCTGCATTTGCACTTAGAAATCGCCTCGACGAATTTGGATCCCCTGCCACGGGAGCCATGGATCTTTTCTCCCCTGTATTCTCGGACAGCCCGATTAAAATTTGTGGGTGTCGATTGGGGGATACTCCATTCTTGTAACCGAGGATCTCTTTACCACCTCTTGGAGCTCCTCCTCTGTTCTCTCACAGTAAATATTCATCATATCAACAACCCAAACAATAAGTTGTCGTTCGTCTTCTGGTAGCAATTGTGGTGGAACCGATCGTTCTCCATTTGCATCATCATGTAACGTGTCTACCAGCACTCCACATTCCATACTTCTGTATTGTAGTGTTTTTCACTTGATTCCTACACCTAGATGCTGGGTTCAAACGAGGATTTCATAACGTGGCCCTCTTCTGTGGGATCTTCGGTCTCTTCGCTGTTTGTGTTTCTTTTTTCTTCTCTCCCTTTTGTGGAATTTGCAAGTTGGAAATTGACGCCTCGGGCTCAACGAAAGAGATATTTAAGTCTAATGAGAAACAATAAATAAATAAACAGGAAGAACCCAGAGGACACGGAAGAGACAAAGCTACTTTGCTGTTTGTTGGTTTGGCATACGCTTGTATCAAGTGTTGCTCTGAGCCAAGAATCAACTACTGACTCAGCATAAGAAATCTTTGAGAAAAAATGCAAAAGGAGAGCTTGTGTTACTCCCATATAAAGAGTATGATATTCCGCTAGTGGATAACGCCTGCTGCAGTTTCCGACTAAGCCATCGAACTCAGGATGAATAACCAGATACAGTTCGCGAACCCTCTTGCAATCGATCTGCAATCGTTGGCCCTATTCGGCGGAGAAAGTCCCAAATGACAACATTTAGAGTTGCAACGATTATGAGGAACGTGCATATCATAATGGAGGGGTACGGTAAAGGAGACTCGAAAGTATAAAGAAGGTGGGGAGTCTTAGCCAAATCAGATCGAAATCCTAGCCTTTCCTCTGCAGGCGGAATAAAAGTTTGTTCATTGTGCTCCCTTGACAACCATCTCATGTGGAATTTGAGGCAACCATTGAAAAAGCCTTGAACTGCGAATTAGTGCTAGATGTGGAGTGCGATATCAGAAAAAATTTATATTTGTCGTCGTTAGCTATCTTGGTGGTATTTGCGACCCGGCTCTCCTATACTGGGTGCTAGCATCGAAAGCAGTCAGGATAATCGAGCATCGTTGCCGTGACTTCGGAAAATCTGAACCGTACCCAGCCAAAACCGACGCATCGAAAAAAGCCGGACCTCAGTCGCCCGTCAGAATTTAAGATCTACCGAAAACCAAGGGTAGGAGAGAGGAGATTTTCTATGGGTACTCAAACTTGGATACGCGAGTATGAACGTATCCCGTCTATGCAAAGTTCCCGCATTTTCAACAAATCCTTCCCATCCGGGTTTCCATCATCCACCGCTAACTTCGTCACGTCAGTCGCAGCTTACGAGGGCTAGTAGCGAGAGAAAAGAACCGGGGAGGTCGGTGGGGACGATATACAGTACCTCCTCGAACTTAATCACAATGGAAACACTGCGCTCTCGCAAACTGGGAAAACTGTTTTCCCGACTCGAACGAGCTGGGATCGATATGCACAGAAATGTCCATGATGCGGACTCCTCGTGACACTGACCCCCACCCTGACGAAAGTGACAAGGGGGGGGTGTGTCGGGTCGGCACTCCCTTCAGGGGGTGCCTTCCCTCGGTTGTTGTAGACGCACCGGACACCTGTCCGGTGCGTCTACAACAACCGAGCCGATTCTATGGAATCATGATCGAGACAGATAGCTGTTGCAAGTCGCGTCGGATGGCTTCGGACTAGGCTAACCAACTCTCCCGATTTCACCCTCTTCCTCCCGGCCAGTTAGCAAAGCCTGGTGCCAGGAGAGAGGGAAGAAAAAGGCAGTGAAGCAGCAAGCCCTGTTTGCTGGTTCTGAGGCCATTGGGCAACGGCTGTCACATCTAAGGCCTCGTCCACACCAGAAAGTTTTCTTGCATAGACGATGAAAGAATGTCGAAAAACAATTTTTTTTTTCAAAAGAAACTTTCGAAGAACTCTAACAGAACATTGAAAACCTTGCATATAACACTTTGAAAGACGTCCTCACCACGAAAGTTTTCTTTGCAAGTCGACCTGCAAAGAAAAATTGCATAGAAAACATTCTGATGTGGACGAGGCCTAACGTAGGCTTGCTACGGACAGATTGTAAAGGATTGGGCGAAAAATCGACGTCTCTCACCACAAGACTCCATAGAAAATTTGGGGGGTAAATGAAATGAAACTGTAATACTGTGAGAAGTATCCCTTTCCAGGACTAAACTCCCGTTCCCTGCGCATTTTCGAGTTGCCGGTGATGATGACATGGAGAACATCTTTGGAAATATATAACTTATATAGCCCTCCCACGATAGGAAAATTTCCGCCATGGTGAGATAAGGCGGCGCGCAATCAAGGGAAAATAAGGGTATATGACCAACTTATGCAGGCGAATATCTTTACCAGGAAAACGTGGAAATACACTACTAGGCAAGTAACTGCAGCAAAAGGAATAGGAGGAACGAGGAACAGAATCGAACTCACGTCAGCTGACACAACGGTAACACCAACACGCGTGAAAAACGTATTAGCACAGCAAGTTTTTACATCTCATAGAACAACAGTGAGGCGATGACGGCAGCCTAAATCTTCATTACGTCTCTTTCTCTGCCTCCAGAAAGATCTGGAGCTCATAAATTACCTCAAGAAAGAGGGAGAGGGCGCACGGAGCGATATGCGCAGTCACTGTCGCCCGCTCTGAATGGCCGAGGGCATCTGACGTCGACCTGACGTCACTCAGATGTTCGAGCCTCCTTCGACTGGGGCACATTTCACCTGAGTCCATGGATGGAACGGTATTCCGATTCCCTAAACCAGCCATTGGTGGACTTTGTCTGATAAGTGGTGACTCGTCCATGCCATTCTTTGTAGAATTATTTCGAATTACCCCACAATGGGACGTACATATTTTTTTTTACCTGACTGGTTCTGATTGGTTTTTACCTGACTGATTCTCCTTCCAATCCCAGTAGCGGAGAAACACTGAATTAAACTAATGAGAGGCATTTGTTGTTCGCAGTTCTATTCCAGTTTTAGTTCAGTCGTTGTTCCGATTGGGATTTCTTTGTGATAGAAGTCGACAAGAGCACAGTGGAACTTGAGTCAGACCAAAGTCTGAATTGAAACTAGAACCGAACTGCAACTAAACTGCCGTTTTGATATCAGCCAAGGAAGATGCCATTCTATTGATTTTTCGCTAACATCCCAAAATACAGTAAAACCCTATAATAACGAAGATGCAGGGGGACCGAGCGAATCACTCCATTAAGGAAAGTTCGCTGTAAGCAGGATTTTTTTTAAAAAACATTATGAGCATTCAGCCGGGGATATAAAATCGTTCACCCTAATGAGAATTTCTTTGTATCCGAGTTCGTTATGAGGGAGCTTCACTCTATCACTCCACTCCTACCCCAAGCAAAAGGCCAAGTTTTACTGCAAGACAGCTCATTTACATTCATTGGATATAATGTCACCGTGATGTTCTCATGTAAAGCGGAATGATTAGTTTCTGCAAGGACCTCGATTTCCAGCGTGCATGCTTTGTATGGTACAACGTGGTATTTCTTATTACCAATGAATGCAATACCTGGCAATGTTGAAATAACCTATCGAAGAGAGGGAACCGTCGCATTCGTGTGATACGAGTAGGATAACGATGTCACAATTACATTACTGATACCAGCAGAATGGAACTTGGAATTAAAAGGAATACCCAACAGAAGTACGCAAGCAGCTAGCGACACTCAAGGCCTCCAAATCTCCCGGAATCGATGGGATTCTCCCAAGCATTCTGAAAGCCTGTAGTTCAGAGTTAGCATGACCAACAGGCGAGCTGTATGCAGAGTCGTACAAACAGGGGTACATACCAAAGTTCTGGAAGCACGCAAAAAAAATTATGCTTCCCAAAAAGAAGACAGTATCGTCTCCAAAGGATTTGAGACCCCCCTCCATCGCACCTGTACTGCTCAAACCACTGGAAAAATTTGTGGAAACCTACACCCGGAAAGACTGTGAAACAGAATTAGACCGCTACCAATATGCCTACAGAAAAGGCTCAACATCTTCGGCGATTCTAAGCTTGATCGACTTTGCTCTATGCTCAGTTGACAAACCCAAAGCGGTTGTTCGCACAATGACTTTCGACTTCACTGCAGCTTTCGACACACTGAACCGAGATCTAATCATCCAAGAAATGGGCGTCAGACAGCAGAACCTCCAATGGATAGGAAACTTCCTTCAAGATCGGAAAAAAACACTCTGATGTACGGGAAAGAACAGCGTCAGGTCAACATCACGACAGGCGTTCGCAAGAGTCCATAATTGGATCTCTCGCGTTCGCATGCTGCACAGATGCACTAAGAAGCGGGAGTGGCAGTGTGCAACTTCTAAAATACGCTGTCTCTGTCGCTGCCTCCATCTCGAATCTCAATGACCTAGCAAGATGTAAGGAAGTCGTCCGTGCCGTTGGCACTTTTGCCAAGCGAAGAGGACTCCTGCTGAATGCTGCCAATACACAAGAACTGCCAATACATCGACTTCCGAAAATCATTTCCCGAACAGGACAACTTCACCCATCTTCTTGAAATTGACGGCATAGCAATCCAACGCAGTGCCAGCATTTCATACCTCGGTATCCAGGTCCAGGAAAACTTGAAATGGGACCAACAAGTGCACTAGATGGTCTCCTCTCTCGAGAAGAGTTACCATGCCCTGAAACTCCTGAAACGAGCAGGTGCATCAAAAACACACCTCGTCAGAACGTACTATAGCTTTTTTCGCCCACGTACCGCAGAGTACTCCAGCTTGGTATGGGGAGCAGGCTTCCCGAAATCTCTCACAGATCAGCCGGAGAAGATTCATCGCGTGGCTCATCGCATCTCCCATGGGTTCTCATGCGTGTGTAACGACCGGGAATCCTTATGTCAACGCCGCTGCAGACGACTCCAATATTTTGCCCACTCGACAACATACATTGGCGTACCAGTGACCAATGGTGGCCAGTACCGAGAGGTATCGAAGGAGTACCATCCCCAGCGCGCAACGCATCCTTCGGGACAAACTGGGACGCCGCAAGATTGCAGAAACTACTTCTACTTGAGCTCCCTCACTTGTTTACTTTCCTTTCTCTTTCTTATATTTCTCCTTTGACGATTTCCTGACCCGTCTTGTCTTTTATTCCCTTGATTTATTTATTTATTCATATTTTAATTGTTTTTTTTTTTTTACTCCTAGGTCACTGGACACACCATAATTCCGTAAAGGAAAATAAACTACCATAATTATAATAAGTACAATAGTTAAGTACCGAATCCGAGAGTAGTGTCACGGCCTGCCCCAAGAAGGAAATTAACATGTCGAAATATTGACACGCCTGGGTTGGAAAACATTTCCCTCGAATTTCTAAAATTTTTCATAAAGGAGGGTTTGTTACCACAAAGCGTCAGATTTTCCTCTTCAACAAATTGAACGGTTGCGATTCAATTCAGTTGTTCCGTTGTGCTGCTCTAGCACCCAAGCCTAGTCCAGAGTCTGGCTTTCACCCGATCCAGGCAGGGAAACCCCGACAGATCACGGAAGCGAATACAAACCCCTTTCGTCGAGGAAGAATTCCTCTGGATGTCCGGAAAAAAAAATTCAAATGCTACCATTCTAGTGACTTCGCTGAAAAATTTTTCCGTCTGATTCGTGTTCGTACCAAATCCCAATGGAATAATGGCGATCTTCTCCTCGTCTTTCCCCCCTGATGAAAGGAACGAACCTCGTGCAGCAGATAGTCCCCCCTCTTGTCATTTGTACCGCATCACCGCTGCACGCATCAACGTTAAGCTCTTAACTGTGGAGCTTCGCTGAGATGGCTTTGTACATCCTACATCCAGTTTTTTTTTAATATTAACCATATCACTGGGTGTCTACCAGGCAAGGAAACAGTTATATCTCACGTCAGTTACTTTTAAAAATAAAAATCCAATACATAAATGTGCTCACCATAGACACTGAAACGAGCATTCCCAGGCGTGCAGTCGTGGTAAGAGGAGGACGACACACATGTGCGAGTCGAGTACAACATCTTCACTCGCGATAAAGACACCAGCGATAAAGACACACTGTGAAAAGTGCCTGCAGAGGCCGGAATGAAACTGCCAGCAGGAAGTGTCACGAGGCGCATTCATGCCTAGAGATGCAAGGACACGGCGTCCTCCACCGGTCTGCAGCTACTTCCTGTTCGCGTTCATACCGGAACAACGGGTATGGGGAGGCCATCTCCAGCATGGCATTCGGGACTGGGGCCTACCCTGTCGTCATCGCTACAGTAAACATGCTCGAAGAGATTCTTCGATGCGAATTCGAACTGTTTCGGCAATTTTTCAGATGTTCCGCTCGTGTGACGCGGCTATCGAAAGGTTTTTGCAGTCGGTCATGAAAAGGGGAGCACGCCGTTTGAGAACGTGAAGGAACCTACAAGTGGCGAGTGGCGGCTGCATAAGGGATTCTCCTTCCGCCGGAATAAGAGAGAACAGGATAAGACTCTCGGGAAGTGTGCACGTGCCGGTTGTCCGGCTACCGCGATTACTTCAGGAATATAACGCCTCTCGGAAATAAAGCTCCACGCGATCCACATTGGAAGAGGTAACTTGCTCTCGCGCCTACGAGAAGCCAAGCCATCTTTGAATTCTCGTTTGAAGATCTTTAGAGTCGCGGTGGACGTAGGCGCGTTTCCCCGCGTGGGAGAAGTTCTAGTCTGCGACACGACGCAGATATGCGCATTTACATCCACACGACCTGCAGCTCTCCAAGATTGTTAGGATTTATCTCCTCCGGGAGAATCCATAATTGGGAAAAAGTGGTACGTGTCGCAAGTCACGGGAGGCGTGCACCCGAGCATTCTTGGGTGTGGCAGTCGGGCGGTTGGATCCAAACTGCATTATGCAGCATTCGGGCTACACCGAATTCGAATTTAATGCCATTCTAATAGCTTCATGCCATCGAGATGCATGGTAAAACTTCAAGTTCTACCATATCTGCTACAACTGCCTCATCAGACAATGAATCGCCTTAGGGCATCAAAATATTTTTACATAAAAAAAATCCTGCTCTAACGGGTCGAGAAGCGATCGAGTCATCGATCACTCCGAAGGCGTTCTCTCAACTTTCATCGTGACGCGAACGCGATCGTTCGTCCGAAAGAAGAAGTCCTTGGGGTTCCGTAACTCGCGAGACTCCGTTGCTCGAGCATCTGCCTGGTCCGTAATCCCTTCCAGTCTTGCGTTAATAAGTGTGTTCCTCTTCGTATCTCCATCTTGCACAGATCGTGAATAGAACGGAATGGACTTGAAAAGGGCAAACGTGAATATAAACGCCGAACAGGGAAGGGAACAGAGACACATTCCATTTTCGGACATTTTCAAGGCTTCCTTTCCCTTCACTGTCTCGTTTTTCATTCTACCTTTTTCTATAATGACACGGAGACCTAAAAAATAATGTTTTGACATCCCGTCCGAGATCGAGATGCAAATTCGGCTTCAGTCTCCGTGCCACGATCGGCTGTACCTCTGTAAAAGCCAAGGACGGCGTTACGTTGAAAATCATTGACACGGAGCAAAAATAGACCTTTGAAATGATCCGAAAAATTGTTCATGGATGGCCTGAACTGTTCTCTGCACGAAGATAAATCATCTGATTTTACTCTTTGACACGGAAGGGATTAACTCCTCTAGCTCAAGTGTGAGGGCCTTGGGGACACTTAATCTCTGAGACGATCTTCGCCCAGCGGAGGAAGCGAAAGGTCACCGTCTAAGCGCGCCGAGTGGAACAAGGGCTCTCGACGGGGTTTCTACATATCCGCCGATCTCGTGGGGGTTGTTCATCCAGGCGATGCATTCCATTTACGGTATCGGGGGGATCCGCTGCATACATGCATGCGGGAGGGTTCGGATCTACTGCTTGGATCGGACGGCTTGTGTGGACTTCCTTCTCGTTGCGACGAAACGCAAGATTTATGTTTCATGCAGAACTTCAAGGTTCCAAAACGAGAAGAGAACGTATCGACAGATACTGTATCAAGAACACTCATAAATTCGCCTGATGATGAGCATAGAGGAGGTTGTTCAAAACTTTCGGATGCGTGCGAGACGATAGCGAAAATTGTCTGTATTGCAAAAAAAAAACAATTGAGCACAGAGATATGGATTTATAAACACGGTGTTCCATCCTGTTTTAGTTAACGTATCTTGATTGCTATTTTCACAACGGATATTACAGCGGCAACGCGCATCTCATCTGATGGGCTGGCCATTTCCCGGATAATCGCTTCCTTGGGTGAGGTAAAATTTCACCAATTCACCTCTTGCAGACTCAACGGCTTCATGTTGGTTGATTGAGCTGAACTGCGACCGGTAGTCCTATTTATACCCCCGAGAGTACAGGCAATATGCAAAATGTGCCAAAGTGGCGCTTCTGGTGGCAACTGTGGCATCCTTGAGCGCAAGGTCCCCGTAACGCCCGTGTGCAATTTCAGCTTCGTGTCATACCGATTAAGCGATATTATGCACTGAAGCGCGGAAGTTTCCTTATAATCACCCTGTATTTCACTCGAAAATTCACTTCTACTACGAGGTTGCCTTTATTCTGCTAATCATACTGCGTGTAGATGAAAAATACAAGAACATTTCATACAGTGATGCATTACGAAATGTAACGATTTGTCAAAATCGTAACATTTTGGTGATGTTCTTGCAGCGCATAGATTTCAGTGTTTTTCAGATTGGGGTCATTTCAGCTTATGCGTGTCAAAAATTTGGGCGGTCTTGTGCTTGACTATCTCAGAATTAAATCACATTTGGCACGAAGAACGGCAGTGCTAAGAACAGCTAAAAACCTTGGATTTCAAGATAAAAGGGGCTGAGAAAGGGGGGTTTGAAATTTGGCTCCGGAGCAAAAAATGGTTTGCAGCTCGCTGAAGTCAATTCCCTTGTTTCTTTGGTTGGTTCATAGTTCGAATATTCCTTTTAAAATTGATTCGCATTCACTGATGGGAAAGGAAACGGGCCAGCCCGTTTGCGGAAACAGCTCCAAATCCAGCTTTCTTGTTCCGTCTAGACCAGTGGTTCCCAGACTTGAATCGTGACCCACTTGCCGAAGTCCTGAAAATTTCATGACCAACCGGAATCCAGAACGAGGTATTTTCAAAGTAATTATAACGTGAAGAAAACTCAGTGACCTTATCTGCAGTGCATGTTTTAACTTGAGCGGATGCAGATAATGTTTTTTATGATGGGGAATTTCTCGCGACCCACGGTTTGAGAACCGCTGGTCTAGACAGCTGATTTTCTTTCCGTCTGGTGTTTACATCGATGCGCAGGTTTCGATTCCGTTCCATTTTACACGCGATGCTTCGAGTGAAGAAGAGAGATACGAGGAGAAGCGTACTTGTCGATACACGACCGAATAGAAATTAGGACTCGACAGGACTGAATCCGGATTCGAAAGTCAAGAACATCTCCGAAGACTTCCTTCTTCGCAGAGAAGACGCTGATGAAGCGATGGAAACGAGAGAAAACGAGCGCGTTCGTGGCGATCGATATCTTTCTTGATGATTTCATCGCCTCTGTGCGTGCAGTGGTGATAAGATAAAAAAAAGAAGAAATTCCTGCGTCGATAGCTTTCATTAAGGAGAAAGCATGGGGATCGATCCAGGAAACCTTCGTCTTGAAAATGCGAGCGATAATCTGAGAGGAAAAGCGATCCGTGTGTTCGTTCTCGGCTGAGTGCTCGCTCGATGAAAACCCAGGAGATTCAAGGAGAGAAAGCTAAGCGCCCCACACGATTGGATTCGTCGTGAAGGAGGGTTGCAATCGTTGGAGAGAAAAGAAAGATGGAAGACAGAAGGAGAAAGAATGATGGAAAGATCGACGATGCAAAGCAGGGAAGAGAAGGAATATCGGCACCCGATCTGGAGACGGAGGGATTCTTCCAAGACTGTGAGGCTCTGCACTTGTTTCGCGGTCACATCCCTCAGTCCCGGGTCGAAAAAGACACTTTCAAACTGGAGTCTGGGTGGACTCGGTAAAGGTGAAATGTGGGGGTACATACAGGGCCAGAAAATGCATTATGGATTCCCTGGAAATGTCAACAAAGGTCGAGAAAGGGCATTGCAGGCGAAGACAAGAATTATGTTCGCGTTATATCCCCCACGAAAGCCTAAATACTATGCAACATTCCGTGCAGAAAATCTGCTGGAAATTTTCTCCTGCTGCAGATTCTACCGCATGAGAAAATCATTAATAAAGTTTTGAATGCAAAAATGCATAATTTTCCGGCACTGTAGCTGCCTATGTTCTATATTCCTTTGCTTCGTGTGTCCCTGCGTGGTGGCCGAAGCCTTGCGGGTTAGCTTAATCACAGGCATGCTCCAGAATTAACTTGAAAATGCAAATAAAAGCTAAAAGGGAATGAAAGTTTGCCACCATATTTACCGTATTTGGTAAAAGTAAGTTAACTCTAAAATTGTAAAAATTTAAACCAGAATGAGTTCATTCAAGGGTGTACTTTTTTTCCCCCAGGGCTTCCCAATGATACGAGAATGAACAAAGCATTTTCTGTCAATCAAATGTTATATCTTGGTTTGTTGCACCTAAACAGTAGCAAAATCTGGACTCGACCAAGTCATGAAAATTCGCATGCGATAAGAATATCATTCAGTCGAAACCTCTCTACGTCAAACAGGGGGCGAACTGAAGGGGAAAAGGGGGTTTCAAAGGCGGTGCTCGTAACGGAGAGGTTAAATAAATTAAAAGTTGGTGAGAAAAGGCGTTCTTGGTGTGAAATGATGCAACACATCCAGCCTTCATGCAAGACGAGCGAATTTATTTAAAACTCGATGAAACAGTTGCTGCAAGATGGCAAATAATTGTTTCATTGACGCAAATGCCAGGTAAGGACAAAATTCATGTCTTCTTTATGCTGTTTCATGAATTTTATTTTGCTTCATAAAATAAAGACGCCGGGCACACCATTGCTTTGCGTAAGTGTTCTGACTTTTCCAGAACATATTTTTCCGACGTGGAACTGAGAAGGTTTTTCTACCAAACCCGACTTTTTTTTTTTTTTTTTTTTGAAAAATGTTCTTTCTCATTAGGAGAAAAGTTTTTAATTATGCTAATTAGACAGTGGCATATTTTATGCGGGGCCGCTCCCTAGGAGGATTTTATTTTTCTCCTTAGAACTTTTGCTTCATAATTTCTAAGGTTTGCACATCAGCCTGCTCACCATTTGCATCCTTATTCAATAGTAATTTGGGTTGGAATTTATCATGAAATGTAAGTGGATAGAGCCAACATGGGTCATTGGCCAGCAATGTGGCATGGCACTTTCCCATTTGCTGTGCTAAATCCACAAATGCTCCACAATGATTTTTTTTTTTCCAAGCTTTATGAACAATCTGATCAACATTGGATAAGGTTTAATGTATGACTACCACATTAGTTGCCTTTATGAACCATTTCATATATGACAGTGAGTGGAAGAAGAAAACTGCCAATGGACCCATAAGCACTCAATTTACTTTTTAAAAAATTGCCGATGAGGGTTCACAGGCCCACCAAGTCATCTTATGAAAGAGGATCACAAGATAGGATCAAGCTTCATCAATAGTAGGAAGGTATCACCCTGGATCAAGGCTCTTGTCCAGAAAAGCTTGACTGAAGATTGGCACCTGTTTGCAATTTCCCCAACTCAGAATGACAGGAATTTCAGAATGCAAAAAGAGCCTGCAAGAGTCTATGCTTCACTTGTGGGAAGTCATCAAATGGATTCTTTCTGTCACCACGCACAGCAGGCCTGCAATTGAGAGTTGGAGTTAAATGAGACTCTTTCAATACAACCTGTGTTGAAGCACTGCCACTAGTATGCAAAATCTAACCTTCCAAGAAACAGCTGAAGGGTTTTGCAAGTATTGCCTGGGAATAAGGCCTCCTTGACGAGAGACTCCATGGCAATCCCCACACCCTCGATGCTCCACATCACTCGGAAGGACTTGTCTTCACTCTGCTTGTCAAAGAGACATGTATGCTTTCATATGAATCCATCATCAAAGGAGGAATGATACAGGTATGAAATCTCACCTTGATGAGACCAGAATAAATCAACACTGTATTTGTGAAATGGGAATGATCATCTGGACTGAAAGAAGCCATCATCTGTTTGAGAAGAAGCTTGAGGCATTGGATGACATCATCTCTAATGCTGGGCTCACTTGCTAGGGAACCCAACCTGATCAGAAATCCAGTCTGAATGGGCACCCAATCCTCCAGCTCTCCTCTCTGACCAAATATAAAAAGACATAAATTAACAGATGAATGAAAAAATGCTTCTGTTGCACAGAATTACATAAATGATATTCACCTGTTTATGCAGGTACTGGCTAAGGACTGTGGCTTTATCACCACTAAGACCCATGAATTTGGAGGCTGAGGGGTGTGAAAAGAAAGCCTCAGGTGTGCACTGAAAGACAAAGCAAATCCATGGCAACATCAAAAATAAGACACAAAGAACAAAGAACTTCAAAGGAAGAACTGCTCACCTGCTCTGGCTGAATGGTACCAACCAAATCAGCACTATCTTCCTCTTCACTCTCATCACAACTCTCATCCTCACTAAAACAGAGAAAATGCAATATTTACTTTTGAGTGACTTGAGCAATTCCAGGACTGTAATGCTGAAAATTGGGGGGGAAAAACCCTGAGTGTAACAATGCTTCAACATACATCATACAATCATGATTGAGAGGCAATTTTTAAGCATGGTAATTTTGCCTCTTCGTGGCATGTTTTTCAGAAAAATCAATAAATGTTCATAGAAAACCCTCCCATCAATCTTTCATAATGTAAATCAGTGATGCACTGATACAGATACTTTGTAGTGGTATCAGCCAGAATCAGTATCAGCTGATATCAATATGGCTGATCTGATCCTCTGCTTCTGCATACCATGATTCCTCCAATAATTATGCCTTCAGAGAGAGTTTAGCTGCTCTGGCACCATTTATTCTTCTGAGAGGAACATGTTGAATAAGGAAAAGATTGACATGGTCACAGGTCTCTCTTGCCTTTCTCCATCTCCTGATTGAAATCACAGGAATCCAAGACTAGAGCATTTCATTTCTGAGTTTGACAGCCACTGGGAGGTATTGGTATTGGGTAAACCTGGCTCAATGCATCCTTAATGTAAATGCTATAAATTCAATTGAAAGGTAAAGCCATCAGTAGCATTGAGAATCAAGTAAAGGAGCCTGAATTTACATCCTCAAGAGTGCATATGAAATTCAATGCAAAATGGTGAGCATACTTAAGATCAAGGAGTGCATCAATCTTTCCTATGGGAGTGAGCTTCTTTCTGATGTCATCACAACCTTGCTTGCCAAAGTTATTTCCATTGAGGTTCAGCTTGGAAAGTTTTGACTTCTTCTTCAGGGAGTCTACTATAGCCAGAGCTCCTTCTTTATGCATTTCATTGTGATCCAGGCACAACTCCTGTAACAAAATACCAATGTGAATTTTGTGAGAATATGTTAAAGCTAAGAATATGCAAATTGTGAACTGTTAAAATGGTATGCAACAGACCTCAAGGCCATCATGACCCTTTGCTAAGCCTTCAGCAATTGACCTGGCTCCTTTAGTCTTTAGAAGGCAGTCACCAAGATCAAGAACTTGCAAACTTCTCAGGGTAAGTAAAGCCTTCTTCAAGGCTTCAGCACCCAAAGGCATCACAGTGTTGTCATTCAAATTGAGGCATTTCAAATTAGGGTTGTGGGAAAATGCATCAGCCAGGGCATGAATACCATCATGGTAGATCCCATTCTGAGGCAAGGAAACCTCTTCAAGAGTACCTACAGCCTGAAATAATGAGAACATGTTAGCGAATTAAATCATGAAAAAAAGTGTCCAAAATGAGGAGACACTTTCATCTAGAACCTACTTTGAAAACTTTGGCAAAAGCTATTGCTCCTCCATTTTCCAGACGATTTCTGCCACAAACAAAGGTTTTGAGTGCCAGTGGTTGTCTGACCTTAGAACCATTCTCATGGCACTTGAGAAGAGCATCTGAAACCATCTGTGAAATCAAGCCAAGGCATAACAATCACAGTTTATCAGATTCAATGAAAGGAAGGAAGGAAGGCCCAGGTGGCTCAAAGGAAAATATGGTGAAATTCAATGTTTTTCCACTTTGAATCAGATAGGATAACCAACCTGTGCTCCTTGAGTCCCAAGTCCATTATTATTGAGTCGGAGCTCTTGAAGAGACTGACAAACACGACTTTCCAGAAGGATCTTAAGACCTGCTGCTCCAACAGGTCCAAAGGCATTGTCACTGAGATCAAGCTCAATCAATTGGGCTCCTGCTGATTGAAGGCCTTCACCGAGGAATTTCTGAGCCCACCACCAAGGAAAAATAAAGGAAGTGCATGAAAGTGTTGCAAGATTTAAGGGAACACAGTCTAATCCAGACTGAAAAGGGGCAAAATTATCTATGATCTCACCAATGCATCAGGGATCTCCTGCCTAAGTCTACCAGTAAACATGTCCTTCCACCTGGCTCTCTGCAGGTTTGGATGTTTACTCAAAGCCTGACCTATCCCCTTAGCTGCCTCAACACCAATAGTATTTCCCTCCAGCTCCAATACATGCAAGTTAGGATGGTTTCCAATTGCTTCAATCACTTCTTTGGCTTCAGCAAAATGAGAAGAAAAACTTCAAGTTACAACCTATGCAACTTCATAATATAGTCAATTAAATTCATGCTTAATAACTTCAAGGGATACCCCACCATCATCTTCATTGTTGAGCTTGAGCCCCCTGCCTGCAAAGCTGAGGGTGCCCCCGATGGCAGTGTCATCAAGCTTGGTTATCTCAAGTTGGTCCAAGAGGCCTTTCATTTGTGTGCATGAAAGGGCTGTTTCCCCAATCTAGGAAGACCAGAAGAAGAGTCATCATGCATCTACAGATAAGAACTTGACACAGATTTCCAAAATTACTTTGTAGTCAGCTGATGTTGTTGAAGCAGTTTGGGTGGAATCAGTGGCTCCCACATCTTCATCTAGCGATTCTGAAGATTCCTCATCATCTGATTCTTCACCACTCTCCTCTTCTTCTTCATCAGGCTCACCTTCATCTTCACTGCATACATAGAAGAGGTGAAAGGAGAGTTAATCCTCTGACTTTGATCAGCTCTTTTTTATCACTTGTGCATAGGAACTGCTTGACAACATCAATCATTGTATTGGTAAGGAATAAGATTCTCAGCTTACTCAAAAGAAATTAGGTTTTCTTCAAGTCCACACTCATGACATCTCTCTCGGATCTTCTCTATGCCCCATTCCCCAAAGCAATTTCCATCCAAGTTTAAACATTTCAAATTTGTTGCATCTTCCAGTGCTGGAATAATCTTGAGGGCAGAGCTCACAGACATCTCATTGGAAGATAGAATCACTTCCTATTTAAGAGAGACCATAATAGCATGAGGGAAACTGTCTCATTTTCAGGGTTCATATGATTTAGAATAAGGAGCTTCCATTTTTATATTAAAGGAAGTCAGAAAATATATACTGAGAAAGGCATCTAATCTTTTCTAAAATTTAAAGAATATTACGCACTGATGACTTACAGAGGCAACCTCCATGTTTTTATAATAAAGAAGAGAAACGGGAAAAAAATGAAGCTCATCAATGAATGAAAGAGAAGCAGTCTTTGGCACTCACTTCCAAGTGAGGGTGGGGAGCCTTAAGACCTTCCACTAGTTCCTCTGCTCCTTTGTCCTTGAGGAGACAATCTCCAAGATTGAGGATTTTCAAATTTGACAATTTTGCCAAAGCTCCCTTCAATGATCGAGCACCTCTAGAAACTATTGTGTTGTCGCTGAGATTGATAGTATGCAGATTAGGATTCTTCTCAAATGCCTCAGCAAGAGATGTTACTCCTTGATGATAGATACCATTCTGTGGCATTCCAACTTCCTCCATAGTTCCCACTCGCTGTGAAAAGCAAATGGTATAATGATTTTTTTTGTTATTCTTACAACAACCATGCCTTCAAAAGTCCAAGCATGTAGATAACAGGATTTTCAGTGAGAGTTACATACCTTGAAAACATCTGCAAATGCCATGGCACCTTTATTCTCAAGTCTATTCCTCCCAGCAATGAAGGTCTTTAGGGATAGAGGCCTCCCAGCTTCAACACTCTTGGAATAACAGTTCAGAAGAGCTGCTGCCACAATCTGCCAAATCAATCAGGATGCAAAATATCACAAAATAGCATTAAAATCATATTGAGTTCATATATTATTTGTAAGGTGAAAGGGAAGCAGGATTCCTAACCTGGCCTCCCTCAATGCCAAGACCATTGTTGTTCAGTTTTAGCTCCTGAAGGGAGAAGCAGACTGAACTTTCTAAAAGAACTTTGACACCTTCTGCTCCAATGGGACCCAAGGCATTGTCACTCAGATCCAATTCAACCAAATGTGCATCTGCCAGCTGCAGACCACCTCCCAAGTATGTCTAAAAAGGAAGGCAAGTACAGTGACAAATAATTCTCATTGACATACAAAAGATTAAGCTTTCCCCTTGCACAAACCAAAGCTTCTGGGATTTCTTGCTTCAGGCGGCCAGTGAACATGTCCTTCCATTGAGCTCTTTCTAAATCAGGCTTGGATTCCAAAGCCTTTGCTATCCCTTTGGCTGCTTCAACACCAATGGAATTGCCTTGCAAGCAGAGTACTCTCAGCTTCGGGCATTGCTTGATGGCTGCTATCAAGCTCGCAGCTGGGAACCAGAACAAAATCAAAACGTTTTCCTGCAACTATACAGCCTGACTACAAGGGAATAATTCACAGCAATCTCCAATGCCATCCTGATTTCAAGCAATGAAGTAGCAGATCTACAGCCCAATTCTCTCTTACCTGGGAAAACCTAGATGATAGTACCAGGAAAACTAGCAAATGGAGTCTGTCATATCCTAGGATAATCATTGACTAATATGCCCAGACCATAGACCTACAAATGTCTCCTAAAGTGCACTCTTTGCTAGCAAGGTACATGAGAAGGACATGAAGCTCTGGGCATGGGGTGACCCAGGTTCATACCCTACCATTGCTCATGTTTTTTTAAATCATAGTTTTCTCTTGTTTTCCTTCAAGTCCATGGTCAAAGAGCCATGGTGTCTTTTTAGGATAAAAATGACAAAGGAAGGTGATTCATTAGGTCTCT
This sequence comes from Darwinula stevensoni, assembly GCA_905338385.1. Taxonomy (NCBI): domain Eukaryota; kingdom Metazoa; phylum Arthropoda; class Ostracoda; order Podocopida; family Darwinulidae; genus Darwinula; species Darwinula stevensoni. The sequence goes on along the minus strand of CAJPEV010000677.1, from coordinate 21,064 downwards.
GAAGTTATAAGAAATAGGCTTACATCAAAAAATAAATAAAGAGAAGTAATCCTTTACTGGATCAAAACAGGTCCATTTGGCAGAAGTAAAGCCACTGCCAAGCTACATTTTCAAATTGTGAACAGCATTTCCATGGGTGCTGAATTGCATACAGTTTGGATGAGTAGCTTTCTTTTCTATAAATTACACTTACAGTGGAGTTACCAGGACTTATACATTAACCTGCTCTGCAGGAGTCCCCATTCTGACAATGGGGCTACATACTACTGGCATGATAAAAAGAAATAATGAAATATAGAATATAGAAACATACCATCAGCTTCTGTGTCCAGCTTTGAACCCTGCTCAATAAATGATACAAGTTCACGATCAGTAGAATCTTGGTCTCCATCATTCTTTTCCATTTCCTTTCTCCTTGTATGGCTCTTTAAATACTTTCACAGCCTTCTCTTGTCAAGATCTATTTCAGAAGACAAGATATAATTTATTTATATGTGATACAACTGGTTAATGAAAATATACAGTAGGCATAACCATTTGACCAATAATTCTTCAGATATTTGTGTCAACTGAATGACATCTCCCTGCATAAATACTCATGGAATGTAAAAGATTAATGTCAATAGGGGGATATTTGAATCATTCACATCATTCGACATGGCTGACAGAACCCAACCGTATCCACCTCAGCTAAATCTGACACTGACATCTCTGCAATAGATTTTGCCACATAGTTGGGGCGTCAGCCTGATAGGAACACCAAAACTGAATCGCACAATGCTTCATCCCTGATTGTAACTGATACAGGTAACGAAATTTTCAATTCACATTCCCAAGTCCTCCACTACTTTTTTCCATCCACGCTACGTTTATTTGCTCCTTCCTCTGAACCCCAGAGCCTGACTGAACCATAAAACACATGCATCATATTGAAAGGAGAAGGAGACGAGAAGGATGGCAAAAATGTACGTAGGCCTAGGATATAAATCACGAGCACTGTCCCAAATCAGCATGTCAGGAAAACCCTGATAGTTGCCGGGCTCCCCAAGCCGCCATATCTTACAGGACAAGACCATCTGGTAGGCAAAATTCTGGTAGGCAAAATCCATTCTTCGATTCATTCTCATATAACATTCAGAAAAACCATTGATCTTGATCAACTGGCACTCGAAAAAGTTGCCTAATACATGTAACTTGAGTTGGTCCATGAATACCGGCTCAGCCTTGAACTTTAGCGCGGGCGACAGGCCACCCACAAGCGCAGTCTAACGCATCCAAAATGGCTGCATGCATTTCAGGGGTGCGCCAGTGGCAACGCTACAGAATAAATCTAGATCGCGTACCTTAACGGAAATTATTGCTTAAACCGCATTCAGCAGGTTAAGAAGAATAACTGTATTAGAAGATGGTAGATTTAAGGTGCTTAAGAGGCTGTGATTGGCTGTGGTCGGCTTTTGTAGCACTTCCATAGTTTTGAATTTTCCCATCAAACTTGGACCAGGGTTTTTGGCTGTCTCAATTGACCTCTTGACTTTGCTCTAGTAGTAGGACTATAGGCTAAAGTGATTAAGCCTAAGGACGTGAGAGACAAGCTGGAATTAGGAAAATTTCATGCTATGATTGGATTTGATCTAATTCCTAAAAAAAAAGGCTCTTTGTGCTCTAAATTTATTGCGGAATATATTATGAGTGGTTACCTAACATTAACAACAATTCAATAATTAATATAAGCTAACTATTGACCTCGAAGCAGCAATCTCAGTATATATCCATGAATTTTTGTTTTCACTAGGAAAACCTTGTACAGTCATTTCTATCCTTAACCATGTACAAAAGCCCTTAAGAATATTTACCAAGAAATATAGACTCTTCAGACAAACTATGAGGTACAAGTCCAAGTTCAAATGGCTAGAACACAATAAATTCCAATATAGACAAGTGTTATAGTCAATAATTAGTATGAGTATGGACATACCTTAAGAACATTGAAATTAAATGCCACTTATGTATAGGCCTATAAATAATTCAATAAATGAATTATATGGTATGCATTGACATAAATGACAATCTCTCTTTAACCTTGGTAATATGGCAGGAGCAGTTGTTTTGAAAAAGAAAATTCCTTATGACTAGGTTAGACTTAGACTAGATGGTAGTCTATCCATGTGCTGCAGTCCTTACCATGACAATGATTGCTTGACATAGCCAACTGTCTGTTGGGTGTGTTACTTGTGAAAAGTAACTAGTTACAATTTCAAGTATTCCATCCAAAAAGTAATTATTTACTAGTAGAATTACCTCTCACCTAAAGTAACTAGTTACAAGTAGAAGTTACTTTTCCGGAACAAAAATTCTGAACTTTCTACAGCTTCTCCACTTTGACAGAAACTGGATGCATGTACTGAAAGCAAAAGTTCCCCCTGATTTCATTTCTAGTTTCCATTTTATGACCAGTTCAGCTTAACTGGATAAATACTCATGCTCATTCTTTTCACTGTGCCTCTTCCCATACCATGGACTACTTAACAGGAATTATATGCTGATAGTCAGAATGCACCCTTTAGTTTTAAAAAATTCCAATTTTGCCATTGGTGATGGGAAGACCTACCCCAGCCTGCTCTATCATGAGTTCCAGGTAGAAAAGTAGAAAAAACCGAAGTCATGTTCTCTTGTTTTCCCTTAACCAGACATAGACTGCAAAAATCCAGCCCATACACTGATCGAAAATGAATTTTCACTATTTACAATGTACATGGTATTTTTATGGTGCTATCAAGGAGATGAGGGTGTTTCAACCATGTGAAATATGGGGAATTGGGTCTGAGGCATTCATGTTAAAAGTGATACAAATTCACCTGCTAATCACTGTTAAGTTAGGTTCTACCCTTGGAAGTGCGAGTGCTAGGCCTAAGTATTAACAGAGTCTAACTAATGATGGATTGTTAGGAGGGTGATAAAATGGAGCACTTGAAATATGAGGAGGTAGATAGGATATACCCACCTGCCGAGCCTAAAGGGGATAGGACAAAATTGAGGAGAGAGGTGCCAATGTTAGGTATACAAAAGGTTTCTGTGCAGATGCACTATCAGAACCAAAGCAGTTTCTATCATTGAAACCTAATGTTAGACAAAAGGTTGTCTGGATGGAGTCAGGACATGATGGAGGATGATCACCTAGACATACTTTCTCAAGTTAGATGTTGAAGTTTGTGTGACAAAAAGTACCTTGGTCATCAGGAAACAGAGAGCACTTCACACATAAGTTTGCATCGATACAGTGAGATATTTTGACTGAAGGATCAGGGGAACAGAGCCAGAACCCCACCCGAGCAATATCAGGAGAGAAAGTTATCACCTCTAAGCCTGGATCTATTGCCTGGCTCTGTCCCAGTGGCCCCCTCCCATCATAAAATATGCCACTGTATTGATGAAACTCTCAAATTTGTTCCTAACCTCCTGCACTTCAAAATATTTTTCAGGTATAATGAAGAAGAATGCTGCACTGAATAAACTATGGTTTCTCAAGGCAATTTCATATCCCCTCCCCTCCCAATTTGGCATCAATTAGGATGCATGTAATCATGAAGCACTGGTTGTTTTCAGCAAAATTAGTTAATCAGCAAGAAAAGGAATGCCTTACAGTAACGTCACATACTTTCTCAGTGAAAAAGGAACTAGTATCTAGTTCCATTACCCTATCCTGAAAAGTAACTCATTACCCAAAAAGTTACTGAAAAAAGTAATTAGTTACTGTAATGCATTACTTTTACTTCATTACCACTCAACACTGCCAACTGTAATTGCTAAGGTGATAAAATAACTAATTAAAAAATTCAAATTCAAAATAAAATCATGATTTCAGGTATCAATGGGTTGTCATCAGAATCTCCAGGAGTGATATGAAAATCCACTTGGATTGTGAAGACTGGTCCATGAGATTCTGCTCATGAACTTACAGTCTCTATTTCAAGATTTCAACCCAAGGTATGGCCTCAGCCCATAGCACCTTTTTAAGTCAGTGTAAGCCTATTAACTTAACATACAGACCCTGCTCATTTTCTTAGACTCAATTTCAGAGAATGACATTTTGCAAATAAGACCTATGGTACCTGTTATTTTTAAACTTGGGCTACTTTTCACTATATAATATCTTAAGTACCTTAGTTTGGGGTGTGTCACAGTGACATTGGATGTGCTTGAAAGGTTAACCAAGCGAAGGATCAGCCTTTGAGAGCTGATTAACTTCTTCTTTTCCAAGTGAATGGACTTTACAGAGTAATTACATGAACAGACCTTTTTGGGGATTACCTACCCATGGTAATGGGAAAGCAAGGCATCAAGAGAAATGCAACATAGAGTAGCATAGTGAATATTCATGAAGGTACATAGGTAGAGATTACCTATGTAGTGCTGAAGATATGTCAGAATGGTTTGGTGATACTGTATCGTGAAGCTCATCAAATATTTTTGCTATACCTTGTTAGAGGGTAAACAATAAAGAAACTAAGACTAAATGTTATGGATTTACTGGAAAAGTCACAATGTTAATGTAGAACAGTAAAGAATGCTTTCACCCTAGAGGGTTAAGCTGCATTGATTGAAAGGCATGGGAAGGTTAAACAGGTGTATCAGTACAGTATTGGTACTGATATATAGGTATATCAGTACCAATTCTATAAATAAATTATGCTTATTTAGTATGTAATATGGCTGCAACATTTCTCTTTCAGCAAATTCATTGTATACACATGTCTGCTGCTCTTCACTGCTTTCTTTGCCCTTCGTCTTGACAACCGCATTGGATGGAGCTTTTGGGCAGTTTTTCTGCCCATATGGGTATGGAAGATCCTTGCCATCTCAGGAGCTGGCTTTGGGAGTTATGTATGGTGGAAATATCCACAGTCAAGGTGAGACTTTCTGGAAGTTCTCTTGACATTCAGAATAGCACAACTTTTTTTCTCTTGGGAAATGACTACTTTCTCCATCAAAGGCATATTCTTTTGGCCTTTTTTGTGCATGATTTCTCCTCAATATGCATCAAAGTCAACCATTTTTAGGAACTTGAAATTTTATTAATGTCTCTATTTTTGAAGTTATGGAAACTTAGGATGAGAAGAAATTGTCAACATTTTTTAAATATCCACTCTGGATGCATGACTTAAATCATTGAATCCTCAATGATTGTTAGGCCATTACCATTCTTATCTCTGTTGAGATACCTTCCATGGCTGAATATAGTATGGAAGAGTGAAATTCATGAGAATCATGATAAAATCCCTCTCTTGGTTCTCTTTCTAGATTGGAAGGTGAGAGTTATACCCATTACAAGGCAATGCTGATAAGCTTAGCCTTGCACCTGCTTCTGCTCATGTTCGAGTTGCTTGTCTGTGATAACTTGGAATCAGGGCACCATCTTTGGATCCTTGTTTTCATCCCACTCATCTTTGTTTCAATAATCTCAGTAGCTGTATGCATATGGGCTGTCAAACATGACAGGTCCTTTGAGGTATGTGTAGGCAATTACTGACAGGTCTTTTCTTATGTTTGCAAACCATATGAAGGGCAGATGTTAGTAATGAACCTCATCCCTCTCTTACAGTTGGAACTTTTTTGTGCTGTGAACATACTGCAGTTTGTGTTCCTCGCCTTGAAGCTAGATGGCTTCATCAGCTGGGGCTGGGAAGTGGTGTTCATCCCATTATGGATTGTTATGTGCATATCCTTGGTTGGAGTCTTGTATGCTGTCATCTTTGCCAGCATTGTGTGGCGGACAGCAGAAGTGAATCTGGATCAAAGACGTGCCTCAGTTCATTCAGCCATTGGATACACTTTTTTAGTTGTACCAATGCTTGTTTTCCAGGTGAGAGATCTTTCCAGGATGCATGTTTCTTAGGACTGCACTGTTTCAGGTATGCACTATACTAATACTTATCAAATTCTTCAGTATTGGCCAATACCAGCATTTTTTTTTTTTGGCAAAATGAAGTAGAATTAGGTGGCACCATTCTTGTATGATATTCATGAAGCCTGGACCAGTTATTAATCTGGGTGCAAATTTTGTAAATACCAAAGAGGGATTTATGGATATAACATATTTTAACCCCTCGTTCTGATTTCATTCTCTTCTGGATAGTTGAGAAGAGGAAGAGAGAGAGATTCATGCCTTCCTTTTGGGCAAGGTCTGTAAAAAAAAAGGGAGATAGACTTATGGCCTGCTGAGATGAAACTAAAAATGTGAACAGGATTAGGGGAGGTAGATCAGTTGATAATAATCCTCACTAATCCTCACAACATCAGCCAATATCCCACACTTGATATCAGTGTCAGTGCATCCTTAGGCCTCAGTGTTGTAACCTTCTTTAGTTAACAGTCCTTTAACACGTTCACTGCCGGTGACACATCACGTCATTATCCTTTCCATTGAAATGAGCGTCATCGGCAGTGAACGTGTTAAGAATATATGGATTCCTATGGGGGGAAAAGAGCTCTTTAGCTTAAAGGCCTCCTTATCTTGCTTGAATGAGGTTTGTGCATTCAGGCTGATGTCATTCCTCAGGTGTCTTGGATTAGGGAGTTCATAATTATAAATGCAGTACTAGTATTTTAAAATTTTCAGGTGCTGCTTGCAAATAAATTGGATGGAGATACAGCCTTCACTTACACTGCTGTAGTGTCCCCTCTGTTTGTATCATTCACCACCCTCATATGCATGGCATTTGGATCAAAAGCTGGGAATTACTGTGAGTTTTCATATTTATACATTCTTGATTTGAGTGCTGCTTTGGCATGAAAATAACATACTTTCCCATTAGGGTGGTTTGGGATTCGGAAGGACTTCTGCCACTTTCTCCTTGGGGTGTGTCCATGTCTTCAGGAGTATGGGAACATCTCATATAGTATTCACAATGATGAACACTCTGAATCATGTAAGTGTTTGGTCAAGAGTGTGTTGATTTTTTCCTAGGGTCCAGTGTTGATATCTATCTTATCTGGGCAGTGGAGCAGGTTTCACCCACTCGTTCTGCTGGATCTCCTGCCAAAAAGTCTACAGAAGTCTCTGTCAGAAAGTCCGACTCCAAAGCTCCCTCACCTGCCATGCACATTGATATGCCTGATTGAACAAACCTTGATTGCTTCTGGCAAGCATGTTGGTCCATTTGAGCCATGTTTGATGATCACACTCCACTCCGAGGGATCCATGTGCTTGGCCTTATCACATGTATGATTGTATGTCCTGTTGAATATCTATAAGATTTATATTTTGTAGTAGTTATTTATTGGGGAGCACTGTCTATGGACAGTACTGCCAATTGTGAAACATCATTACCTTTCTTCAATGGTGACTCGTGAGCATTGACAGGTTAGGTGCTGTTCTTTGGAGGGAGGAAAACAGCTTAAAAATAGTGAACACAAAGTTTCAAAATTCAGCAGCTGGAGTTTTTTTGTTCTCTTTTCCTAAGCATGATTATACTGGTAATGTGCACATTTCCCATTCAGAATGATCTCAATAGATTTAGACATGCTTGATCCAATGGCATTGCAAGTATCTCATTCAACTCAAACATGACTCTACCTGATGCATGATGATGTAAGGTAAGTAGACTAGCTGATGTGACTAATGAACTCCTGCCCTTTTGCATCTTCTCATACACTTAAGGTTCTCTGGATAAGCTGGAAAACCTGTTGGGAAAAGAAGAAAAAGAAAGAAAAAATACATTGCATACAAATTGCATATTTGGCCAGATCCTCATTTAGTGCTTGAATGTCTCTCTCTCTCTCTTTTTCAATTGACCTGACTAAGGTATTGTGTACTATCCTTGATTTTTTCATATGTAGGAAGTCATAAATCAGCTCCAGTTAATATTTCAAAAGCAGAGGAAGGAGGAAAAATCAGTTTTCAGCCTCTCAAAGAAAAAAAAAAAGGACTTTTTTATTGCATAGGGCTCAGTTTCTTCTTTGTTGACTTTCATTTTACACTATCAGCATAAACCAATGCATCTCTTTCAATATTTCAATTCCTGCAAAGGGGAGTTATGTTTTCCTCTAGGGAATCTGAAAATTTGAAATATGGTTTCTGTTTTGCTTTGGTTCTTGCAATGGAAGCTCCACTGCATCCATATGCTATGTTCAAATGAGTGATTTCATTATGTTAACAAATAAAAAATAAAAATTTCTTTGTTACATTGGAAAGTCCCATTTTTAATTGTATAAGAAAAAACTTCTTGCCTGTTTCAAAAACTGTTGAGTTCAAATTTTCATCCATGATAGGGATGCTTTAGAGTCTGCTTTCATTTTCTAGTATTTGTTATTTCAGTATTGATTGTTTGTGAATCTAATGTTTATGGACAATATTGTAAAAACATCTTGTGGTCCAGTCTGACTGACTCATTTGAATACACTAATGAATACATTCATTTTTTAATCCAACATTGTTCATAAGACTTGTTGAGTTTTCAATTTTCATTTTATCACTAATCAGCTTTGTCTTTTTGGTGTCATTAGCTATGTTTGGTCGGCATAAATTTCACAATATCTGATCAGAAACTTCTGACTCTGCTGGCAATGTAGGCTGAACCTTATTTTGAAAATACCTGTGGTTTTCATTCTGGCACATTTTTATTATTATTCTAGTTTTGTTCGATTCTGAAGCCCTGGTTTTAGTTTAATAGGGCAGGTGAAAAGGAATGAGAGCATGAAGAGATAGGCCTTGTTTACTAAAATCATGTCCTAGCCTCCAGGGAAGGTCATGAGCTGCCACAGCCCTCTTTTACCCTAGGCAATAGGGACTAAGCCTGGAAGGCAAAGTTTTTGTGTCCTCTGGAAAACTTTTTGAAGACAAAGAGATAGACCTTTTCTTCTTTGCATTTGTTTCAGTTGTTATTGAGAATGATGTGCATGATAGCAATGGAACATATTTGCATGTACACTTGAGTAAGATGCCTTTAAATTTGGCCCAAGATTACACTTGTGAATACACAATAATGAACACATGGATGTGTCTCCTATTTCTGTGTACTTCTTTCAATCAAAAGAGGATTGACCCAGTAGATGAGACGAGGAAAAATTTGGGATCTTTGATTTTGAGTTTGACAGAATCTACTACCTTGTCAGTAATGATGTCTATTCCTCCCTTCCACCATGCTCTTCCATCTTTGAACTTTAGAAAGTGAAGTTTGTCTGTTAACACATAGATTTACACAAAAAATTAAGTATTTTACAGAAAAAGTAAGAGTTGTGACTCAGCTTTTGTTTAGTAAGTTCAGGAGATTGACTGCAGTTCCTCATGACTCTTTAAATCTCTACAGTCATAGGGGTTTCAACTGATCATTTTTTTAATCATTTGTTATTTCTGCTTCATGATTTTTTATGTGTACTTTGAGGTTGAAAGAAGCCACTTTTCTTTGGCGAATACCATGATGGATATTGACTGTGCTGAGTTTTTCCCACTATAATGCAAACATGATGAACTCAAGGAAATACAAGCAGAGTGAAAATTCTTTTATTTTAAACACATTTGTCCCCTAGACTCTCTGAGGTTCACATTTAATAAGTTGATCAGCTAGATTCAGGCTTGTCAACCTGCAACTCATGAGTCCTGATGAGCCTTGCAGCTAAGACCTAGTTAAAGGAGGTCATAAATTGAGTCATCTATTTCTGCTCTTTTTTTCTATCCTTTCTTGGAATTGCTTTTTCAGAAAGCTAGAGCTGAATTCAGGCTGTAGGGATTGAAGTGAATGCTGGCAGAAAGTGATGGAGCACTAGGTAGTCTTTGTACCTGACTGAAATAGAAGTGTAAGGTCAACTAGCATGCATCTGTCACTTAATGAATTTCCTTGTGCAGCACTGGCACCATCCATTTTCATTCTGTCTGCCTCCTGTGTATGTATATGTTTTTACATCAACTCTAGACATGCATCATACAGTGATGTTTGAGTGACAGTATTGAAACAATAATTTCTTCTTAATGCAGGATTGCTGGAAGAGTGATAAAAATTCTGAGTCCTCCTTCCTCTCAGCCCAATTAAATTGCTACTAGAAACTTTTAAGGGCTCCACTGGGTGTTCCCATGTTGAAATTATGCACATGCTAGTGGTCTATTGTGCCTTTTCGTTTTTAAATCCCTCTATGACCATATTGTCTTGCTGAACTTATGTTTCTCCCTCTGTCTGTGGATTGTATGCAACAATGTATGGTTTATGAATTGCTTTTAATTTGGACTCTGGTCAACAAGGTCTTTGAGAGATTCATTTTGATATACGTGGGAAAATAATGAGGAATGTTGAGCTAAGCAGTCAAGTCTGTGGCTCGAAGTTCCTTGTGATTGTGATGTTAAGCCAATTCCTCAAGATTGCCTGCTTACATTGAATCCAACAATTACCCTACAAGGAAGCCATTGATGACTTGGCAGAGCCTATTTCCTAATAAGCACATCATATTCACTGCACATGGCTGAGCATATCCCCATGGGATAATGGTGAAAGGACAAAGGATGTTATAGCAATATGATGTGATAGATCCTACCACATGATGCCATCAGCTGATTTTGTTCCCCCATTGTTATAGTTATCCATCCCATCTTATATGCAAGTATCTGTTAGAAATTTCTAATAGATTTAATCACTTGTTCTCTTGAATATATGTTTTATGGAGGTTATCATATTAGTTTACCTCCTACAAAGGCAACTTATGGATATACTTGAAGGTTCACCTAGTGTAGGACAACACTCAGGAGAGGGAGACCTTGGTGTCAATTCTCACAGTGTAATGACAATAGGAGGGAAAACCCACAAACATGAGCTTTTTTAAAATCTAAAAAGTGCTTGTGAAATTGGTTGGATCTTTCAAAATGAAAGTTTTACAGCCATTGAAGGAGGTTGATTAACTTGACAGTCAATATTATGAAATGTATAGAGAATTATTTCAGAGTATGGTAATGAATTCAACTTAGTAGAAGGTTTCCCAGAAAGCTTATAGGATTTTGAGAAGACATGCCCACAGGTTGCTACTTGAGGAACTCCCTCTATATGTCAAGAGCAGAGTTCCTTGAAGTTCAGAATGTGCACTGCAATAGCCATGTATTCTGAAGCAGATACTGATGTGTCTAATTGTCATGTTCTGCATGTATAACTCATTTCTATTCACCTTAATGCACTATTATATGGTTAAAGTGTTTTTTAGACATTTATTGCACTCCTAAAGTCATTTTCATATCTCACTCTGTATTTATATGATTTGTAAGATACTTTGCAGTCCAACTTATAAAGCTTAAGGAGAAATCTGTTGCAAATTCCAGGCAAAGTATGAAGCTGTTCATGTTTAGATCCCTGTCTACCAATCTAAATTGAAATATTGAAACAAAATATTTTGTGCATTAATGACTGTCTTTTTTGGATATATCCTCACTTCTGCATGCTTTCATCATCATAAGTTCATGGCTTGTCTCTTCTTTTGCTGCCTTTCCAATGAAAATGATGGCAGTTTGCAAACTCATGGTCGCTTTAATTGATAAAACTTAAACTTGGAATTAAATACAGGATATTACTGAGTTGCATGAACTTATCAGCTGTTGAATCTCTGTTGATGTACTGCTGTGCAGAATGGAGATTGACATCTTGGCAAATAAAGCATTAGCCTTGACCACAGTTGGTGGCAATATCTGCAATTTTCCTGAAACAAACAGGAAAATGGGGCAGCTGAACCCAGTTGCTGAGGCTGCATCTTGCCTTGATCCATCCATTTCACCTTCATCTTTCCACTTGTTGCAATTTACTCCAATGCATGTGTGGCTCATCATCATTGTGCTTTTCCTTAATCTTCCTGATCTTTGCCAAGTGTTGCCAATGACTATTTGCTCTTTTTCTTTAAAGCTGCTCTAGGTTTATGAATATATTTGGCAGGATTACTGATTTATTGAGAGGCCTTGAGTCGTATGACTCAATAGCAGGGCTTCATTGTCTATTACTGGTCGGCATATTACATCCCTAGACCAGATGCCATCAAAGGAGGACATCAATCGCAGGTTCCTTCGAGAGGGATGGTCAGTATTGATAAGTCAATATATTATATTGAATTCTTCCAAAAAATTTTATAAGTAGACCTTTGGAATCCTCTTTAGGCACCTGAGTCCCGAAGGATTGGACGAGTGCATTGACATTGCAAAAGAAGAAGGTGGACAGAAAGAACCTGGATATGAAGCCATTCTGCAAGCTGCTTTGGATGTACATGTTTGAATTACTCCTCTTTTTCTGCCTTGTTCTTCAATATTTCTTATATCCTTTTCTTTGATGGCAGAGCGATTTGAAGACAATAGGAAGCGCATCCCTACCAGATGATATCACCCGAGCCAAAGGAGATTTCCCGGTTAGCTCTTGGCTAACAATGAAGAATTTTAGCAATTTCATTGGCAATGATTGAAGACAAAGGGTTTTGTTTTTTGCAGCTAGAGGAGAATCTGGTGCTGCAGATCCAGAAGATCCGCAATGTAGGTGCACCCAAGGCCAACGAAGAGTCTGCTTATGCGCCTCGAATGCTCAAACTTCAATTGTCTGATGGTCACATCAATTGCCAAGCTATTGAGCTGCGGCATTTATCTGCCCTCAGGTCATTCTCCAGTATATGGTCACTTCCGTTCAGTCACTGAATTCCCTGTGATGATCTTGTGTAGTGCAAGATTAGATTTGTACAACTGTTTGGAATGTGAAAGATATTTTATATTCATGTCTGGTTTTGACATGAGATAAGATATTCTTATATTTTGTAAAATTCAAATTCTTTGGTGCAGCTTGGAAACCCCACCAGGCACTAAGGTGCGTCTGAAGGGCGGAGATGTGTCTGTTTCTCAGGGACTTCTCCTGCTTGAACCTCGAAATGTGGAAGTTCTTGGTGGACGTGTGCAGGACTTGGCTGACAGATGGGAACTCACCCGGGTGAGATCCCAGCAATATGCTCTTGATTACTGACAAAATCAGGAGAATTCATTCCAATAACTGTTTCTAATTCAACAGAATGTGGCGAAAAACATGAACCGGGGAGGACAAAGAGAAGGTGGACCCCCTCCTTGGATCCCATTTGGCCAAAAAATCCTGAAGAACAAAGCTGATAGAAACTTTAAGGTGATTTTCATATATTATGCCTCCATGCAGTATATTATTACAGTAGAAACTGCCAAATGGAATAATCATGCGACCAACAAACAATTTTTTTATTCGTTTCACTGAAGATGCATTACAGTGTACAGTAATATGCATTCCATTTTAATTTTATTGGAAGTTTAACGTACTGTTATGTTTTTATTTTATCATGACTGATTCTTGCACGGGAAAAGGTTGAAGGGGTTCCTTGTCAGGCAAAATTTAGGATTGTTACAAAAGCCAACCAATTTGTTCGGTCCTAACTTCAGAAGGGACTGAAGGATGCAGCTGATGTAATGAAGAGGTTGATGGACCTAGAAGGTGTTTTTTCATGCTCACCAGATGGCAGTGCATTTGCAGAAGGGGTGTAAATAATAGTCACTGTGATAACAGTTACATAGTTTCCGTGCCGATAATAGCCCGGAATTAATATGACATATTGCTAGACTTGGATTTGAGGCATGGTGCCTTGTGTGGTAAATACCAGCGTGATTCTCCATCCCCTTCATCGGCGTTTTTGCTTTGCTTTGCATGCTTTGCATATGCAACCACAGCCCCCTCCCTATTGACGTGCTCCGCCATCTGGCAGGCATTGAAAAGAAAAATTTGGGGGGCAGCAACTTTTCTCTGTCAATTACCTGTCGCATCGAGCAGTCCCTTTAGAAGTTATGACCAAGTAATTAATGCTGAGTAGTTTCTTTATCCTGTATGTACGCAGGGCTCAGTGCGTGGGGCTAGCTCGTAATCAATCTCTTTTTTTTTCATTTTTCGTACAATCATCGTTTGCTGCTGCATTGTATACAGCGTTACATTTTTTTTTTAACCCGGACACTTCTAAGGATTAAAAAAAAAAGTAGTCCTACGGGGGTGGGAGTAATTTTTTGGTATGATTTTAATTCCGTTTTCTTTGAGAAATCTTATTCCATTTAGCGGATTATTACATTACCCGATACTCTATTGCCCAAATTTGTTTATAGTTGAACTTTATGTGCTTATTATATATTGTAATTGTATAGATAGTAATTAATTAACTCTTCTGTGATTTATTCTTTTAAACTATTTCCGCTGTGTATTGAATGTCTGGCAGTGTTAAGTCTACTCTTGAATTAATTTATTATCAAATCGTATTCTGGTATTTTCATTTACAAGGCTCTAGAGACCACGAAAGCAACTCTGCCAGGTGATGATGAATTTGAACAGCAGAGACAGGCCACAATCAAAGAAGTGAGCAGCATCGCGGAAGGGAAGAAAGTCTTTGGAGGTGGGAACAAGCAGGTAATGGAACCGTGTTTTCCCGATTCCCGGCCGATTGTCCGAATGAGATTAATTTTATAGAACCGATTTCCTCGTGTATTATGATGGGTAGTTGCTCGATGCCGGTGTTCAAAAGATCGTGAATGCGGGCTTCTCGGTGGCTCAGGCCGAGCAGGCGCTCAAGTTCGCTCGTAATAACGTGGATAGAGCGCTTCACAATCTGCAGGTGGGTCACGATCCTGCCACTCGCGCGTCGTGTCGGGACGAATGCGATTCAGAAACGGAAAACGTGTTGATAGCAAGAAGAGGCGAGGCGTGAAGGCAGGAGCGTGAGAAAGGAGCGGAGACGGGAAGACGAGGATGACACGGCGGTTCCAGCGGCCCGACCGTCCGCACCCTCCACTCTCTTCGACTTCCTTCAAGACAAGATCCCCATAAAAGAGGGTAATTTAATGCTCGATAATGATATGGCACGAGATCGTGGAGAACCACAGCATCGTACTGTTTTTCCCGTCGGTGGAGTACTGGGCTACCGAGATTCAAGGTCACTGGGGATATCTCATGCGTCCTCTCCCCACCTTGCCGAATCATTGCTGAACGAACCCAGTCAGTAGCCTTGAATTCTCGGAATTCCGTTTCAGGACAGGAGCAGAAGACTTCGTACAGATCTCAAGGTCCGGATCACTGGTCCAAGAGAGAGCAGGGAAGCCAGGGCAAATCGTACCAAGGCCAAGGGAGTGGCAGGGATAGATACAGAGACAGAGACAGAGATCGGGCTAGAGATAGAGATAGAGATGAGGACAGACCGTGGCAGGACAACCATTGGCAAAACCCCAAGGACGAAACGAGGAAAAACCCATCGGGTGGAAGAAGGAATCAGGCATCCGGACCACGAATGAACCAGACCCAACCTCGGCAGGGAAACCAGCATTCCCAGAACAGCCGCAGATGGGATGATTCCTCCGACCGGCGCCCTCCCCGATACGACCCGTCTTATCCGCCCCCGAACCCGCAATTGCAATGGCAGGGCCCGCCGACGCGGCCCGAGCCGAGACCCGAACCGAGGCCCGAACCGAGACCTGAGCCGAATCTCGTGCAAGGGATAGCGGGTCTCGACCTCTCTCGGCCGCCGCCTCGGATCAATCCCCGGCCGCCCGTCGCCGTCGGGGACGAATGCATGGCTAAGTATTGGGACGACGGGAAGGTGAGTCGGAGCGACGATATCTCCTCCAGACTCTGCGAGAAACATTCGATCCAAAGTTCGATTCGGGAAGGAGAACCACGATTCACGCCGGAACCCTTGCTTTCCCTTACAGTGGTACCGAGCGAAGGTGACGGCCCTAGGGGCCCAGACTTGTGTGGTGCTTTTTCTCGAGTATGGGAACCACGAGGAAGTGACTTACGCCGACATCATGCCTCCTCCCCGGCCCGTGAGCTAATAGTTTCCTATCTCGTTTACACGTGTACCCGTTGACACCGGATTCACGTAAAACAAAATTGCACGTTTCAGGAAGATGAATGGTCGAACTTTGCCGGAGATACATCTCGAAATTTGGACTTCTCGAATGGGGCCCTCAAGTCCAACTTCTCCGGTGAGTCGCTCCACACTCGATAAGCTAGGGTATCGAAAATTCATGCGTTTCCAAAAGGAGGAGGGGTCCAGTGATGGTTCGAAGGTAATCATCCCGCCCACCACCATAAGAGGCTGTTTGAATAACAATGATGCATTCTTCCCTGCAGTCAGGAAGGTCATTCATCATCTTCCCTTTTATTTTTCTCCCATTCAGGGATCGTGGAATTCAAGAGAGGAGGGAGCAGACCCTTCTCAGAATCTGCTCAGGGTCCTGGTCAAAGATCATTCTTCTGACCCCATTTCTCTTCTTGCAGTTGAGGTTTTTTGCAATAAGATGTATTTGCAGAGTTATTCGTGTTGTGATTCGAGAGACAAAGTCGAGACGTCATCTAGGTTACTTTTTATTTAAATTCTTCTCAGGGACACAAATGATGTACAAAATAACGTCGGTACGAGGACTGGGGTTCATGTATCACACACACAAAAAACTTGGGAGGGTGTCTATGTGTGAACAAAAAAAAAAACTCGAATAGCCCACAATGCCATGAGGATGAGATACAAAATTGGAACCAAGCAAGGTGTCTGTGTGTGTCTCGGGGAACGAACAACGAGAGCCATGTCAATGTCTTACAATGTACACCGTGCCGCATCCTTGCACATATTATCCCTGTATGCAAGGGCGAAATAAATAAAATCGGGAGGGGGAGGGAGGGGGGGGGGGAGAGAGAAACAAAAATAACAACATGCATGGGGGGAGAGAATCACAAATAACAGCATGCATGTTGGATGAATGCTATTAGCCCGGAAAAGGGGAGAGAAACTGCCCATCCACTCCACCCGTATGTATGTACAATCAGAACAGATTTGTACTATCTATTCACTGGAAATAATAATAATGGGGATCTCTGTACTTTCTGTACATCTTTCAGAACAAGAACAAAAAAGAATTCCCATGCGAGAGAACCAGTCGACCCAGAACAACGTGAGAAGGGACAGGGTGCAAATGATTTCATAATGCCATAGATGCAACACTTTTCTTTTTTCTAAGTTCCTCCCTCCGTTAAGGAGTGCAAGGTTACTTCCATAAAGCCGCCAAATTTTTCTTTTACGTTCCGTAAAGCAAGTTTGGCTTTTTCCGGGATCACAGTCTGAGATCAGGTTCATTTTATAATGCGGACAAGGGACCGAAGACGACACACGAAAAATAGTCAGCGTATTGTCCTCTCTCTTATTTCACCCACCGACGATCGTCTCTCCCCACTTCCGTCTGCTACGACCGGACTTGGAGTAGAATGTTGCTGAAGTTGCCGTTGGTGAATTTGAAATGTCGCTTGTCGTAGAACTTGAGGAGGGCCGGAGAATACGGGTGATTGTCCTTCAAATGCACGTAATGAACCTCGGGCTCCTGGGTCGTGTGTCCGCATTCTTCGCACACGTACACCTATACCGCAACGAGGAAGGAAAAAAACGAGTGCATGAGGACTTGGGATTGTGTAACCGAGACCCTCTTTCCCCCTCCAAGGTCTCTCTCGCGAGACATTGACCCACTTCCATTCCATCCAGGGACAAATCCGTCGCGGGGAAAATCAAAATGCATCCAGGGATCTCGCATACCTTATTCCTCCTCTCCTTGTAGGCGTAGTTGTGCTGGACGCCGTGGACTTTGAGGCAGTGGGACTCGAGAGAACAGCGCTGCGTGAAGGACTTCTCGCACAGGCCGCACTTGTAAGGTCTCACACCTGAAATGTCAGGGAAAACGCCGTCGTTAGTCGTGTGCGTGCGTTCGCTGTTGGGGGGGGGGGGGGCCCCCCCCCCCCCCCCCCCCCTGGGGGGGGGGGGAGAGGGGGAAAACGGAGAGCAAAACGTGGAAGCGTTAAGGACACCTTTATCGGGTCCTTGGATCCCCCTATGACCTTTCTCCCCCCAAAATTGCATCACCTCGCTCCTCGCCCCGGGTCGCCCGCATCGGAATTCAGTCAAGGCTGCCGCACACCTAAGGCCCATGCCTTGCGGAGTGCGTTATCTCGCTCACCGCATACAAGGGATTCCTTGGGAAATCATTAGAGAGCTACCATGGGGATCGCTTTCATAGCCGAGCGACGGTCCGCGTCATCGAAACAATGGAAACAATGAGACGGGACAGGAGCAGGGAGGGACTGATTTACCCGGTAGACCCTATCAGGGCTAGGCATCGCTGTATACTGTATGTAGATACCCATTCATAGTTGTCCCATTCATTATCCTAGTATCGCTTCGCTCCCACGAACCCGCTATTATGAGGGAATGTCCTTTTTTTTAATGAACGACCGGGAAAGGAGGGAGAACTGTACGGGTCAGACCTGTATGGGTCCTGGTGTGACGTTTCAGGTCGAAGGTGTCGTTGAATCCCTTGCCGCAGAAGGTGCAGAGGTACCTCTTCACGTCCGAGTGGCACTTCATGTGCCGGTTCAGGAGTCTCTGGAGACTGAAGACCTTGGAGCAGAGCCGGCAGACGTACTTGCTCGGGTCGGCGTCGCAGACGACGGGCGGCATCTTCTCCATCTCGCCTTTCTCGGGGGGCATCAGCGGGTTCTTGATCCCGTGCCCACCGTTCACGAATTCCAGAGGCACGTTCGGGGGGATCCCAAGCTGGAACGCGTCAACGTCATTTATTGAAGAATCCACTAAATTACCGAACTAAAGAAGAAATTCATGAATTAAAAAATCGCGAGAGAAAAGGATGGGGAAAAACGTTTCGGATAGGCGACGAAAGCTTACCCGTTGTTGAAGGATGGAGACGCGGACGGAGAGCGAAGGGACGTTTCTCATGTCCTTGCTGGAAGTCACATCCATGGAAGTCGTGGAGCTCACTTGAGGCGACAGCGGGTCGCCGAAGTCCTCGTGTTTGGCCTGGGTCTGGTGGCTCTGGTGGGGCTGCTGCTGCTGGTGGGGGGTGTGGGAGGGGGGGTTCTGCGGGGACGGATGCTGGGGCATGGGCTGGGCGGGCAGGGGGCTGACGGGGGTCATGGGGGGAACCGAGGTCACGGGTTGGAGAGCGGTCAGGCTGGAGCTCACGTCCGGTGGCTTCAAGGGCGGCAACACGGGGATGTTGGCGGCCGGAACCTCCATCGCCGGCGTCGGCTGGGCCGGCGGCAGATCGAACGGTTGGCATGCTTGTAAGGGGCTTCCTTCGGAATGGGAACCGTATCCGGACCCGCCGTTCGGTAACTGAAGCGTCAGCGAACCCAACAGGTCGTCGTCCGGGAAGGGCAGTTGACTCGGCCATCCGCCGAATGGGTCGCCGGGGTCGGGACTACCGCCGAAGCCGTTGAATCCCGACCATCCGCCCCCGCTCATGTCCGTTCGTCCTTTCGCTCTCGGGGCGTCTCCGAGGCCTTCGAACACGTTTTTCCCGGTCTTGTGGCCGGGCGGTCGGATCCATTTTCGTTTCTCTTCCTGGGCTCGCCGGATCGCCTCGTACAGTTTCGGCAGTTCCACGCTGGATCTTCGTCTCAGCCCGCCGAAGAGGCCTGGAATGGGCGGAACTCCCTGCAGCGTGGGTCTCCCGATCGCGTTCTTCAAGCTCTCTGGCTGCGGGGGACCCACGTCGGGTTCCATGGGACCGGAAATCCCTCGACCCGGCGAGGGCGAAGGTGGACCCGCTTCCGGTTCCGAGATGGTCAGTTTCTTCATGTAGTTGATGGGGAAGCCGCGGTCTTGCGGTGGCGGACCCGGATGCTCCGAGTACGGGCCGAACCTCACCTTCGGCGGAAGATCGTGGTCGTCTTCGAGAGGCGGAGACGCGGATCTCTTCAGGACTAGAGGCTGCTGCGGTTCCTTTCCCCGGACTCCGTAGATGCTTCGCAGGGTGTCCGAGAACGGAGGCAGTGGACCCGGGTCGGAGCGTCTCTTTGGTTTCGGGGCCTGGAACCCACAGCGCCGGTCGTCCGTCTCCGTCCTGTGATTGCTCGGTCGGAGGTCCAGGGGTTCGTCCGAGTCCGAGTCGTAGCAAGGGGGGAAGGGATTGTGCTGGATCACGGGGACTTGCTGGGCCTTCGCTTCCGGTTCTTCGATCGCGGGAGCGGGGTCTGCCTTCTCCGTCGGGGAGTCCACCGTCGACGAGATCCTCGGAGAGCTGATCTCCGGGTTCTCGTCGGTCTTCTTCGACGCGACCAGGGACGTCGGTTCTCTCTTCCGGGCATCGCAATCGTCGTCTGCTGCTTCCGGCTTGGAAGCGCCGGACGCGGGCGATGCGTCGTCGGTCTTGGACGGACCTGGAGGGAACGAAGCCAAACGTTAATTACGGGACGCGATTCTCTCGTCCGGACGAGAGAGAGGAAGTGTGAACTCGGGAATTCTTTTTCTCGCGCATTTTCTCTAGTGGATTTTAAACTTCGCCACCTAATGATCGGCTTCCTCCGCTCGGGGGCCAACGGGTCTTCCGGATTAGTGGTTTTCCCTCTCCCAGAACGTGGCATTTTTCTCCGATGACTCGCAGCGCCGCCTACGGTCACGTGATTCCCCGTCGACGGATACGTGAGTCGGATGCCGCCGATATTGAAATCGGATTCATTAACGCCTTTGAAAAACACCTTCGCCCTAGATATCTCGTGTTTTTCTCGATGAGTCGATGGTTCGTAAGGATGACTAACGGATCGAAGATATCGCTTTCGACAGTCACCGTGACGACGACGAGAGAAAGCGCTTCGCCGGCTTCATTCCCCATCGGACCGTTTTCTGCGTCGGGGGAGCCAGGAAGGCCTTGGATCCAGTTTCGTGGTCAAGGGCTCGATTGCATCAGGCTCGAGTCGTCATGGGAACGGGGAACTTTCACCGGGTCCGACGGGGCCCGGGCCGAGGGAAAGAAGGAGAGAGCCGAGTTCCTTTTCTTGCGAGAGCCTCGGGCCTGTTCCTGGGCTAGGCTGCTTCTGCTATCTTGGGGGTCGTTGGCATCGTTCCACCTGTCTGACCGAAACCGTCAGCCCGGCCCTTGCAACCGAGTAGCGCTCTCTCTCTCTCCCGCCTCCACTCCCTTCCCTCTCGTCGCGCTTCATCGCCTCTGATGCTTCCGAGCTCGTCGTCGACGCATCCAAGTATATCCCCCCCCCTTTTTTTTTTTTTTTTTTTT
>CAJPEV010000676.1:88762-100650 GCA_905338385.1 Darwinula stevensoni | reverse complement strand
TCCAACCGAAAACATTCATAATCTCACATAATATGTAAACCAACCTCTAATATAAAAAAAAAACTCTTCATCATTGAGTGGGCAGAATCTCACGCATTATCAGTACCACTAAGTGGAAAAAAATAGTATGCATGGAGAGTAATGAAATTTCCTTCGGGAAGAACCGAAGCCCTTCGGCTCTTCCGGAAGAGCCGTAGGGCTTCGGTTCTGCTGACGCATTTGTAAAGTAGAGTCGGGACAGTGTGAGAGACTGGGATGCGAAATCCCAATCCAGACACTTGTTCCTCCAGAAATTCGTGAATCTTCTAAATCTTCGATATCTTCGACAGAAAGCGGAAATCTTTCTTACTTATTTTATTTTGACCTTTCCGTTCGTCAAGAAGTCCATTACTTCTCAATAAGGGAGCGCTCTGTTCAGCGGAAACGTTTACTTATGGATGCGTCTGTCAGTAGTAAACTTGAAAAGGCAAAGCCCGCAGTCTTGCGATGCTCTCGAAGAATGACTCGATGCCGGGGAAAGCGATGGCGCCTGAGAAATGGTAGGCTTGAGCTAGACTCTGCCATCTCTTGGCGGACTTCAGAACTATTGCAGTCGAAGCGATGCCGTTTTCGAAAGGAGGCCGATCGAGACGCATCGGCGGCTGTGGGACGTCTTGAAAAGACTGCATCCCTCCCGGTGATGGCATGATATCCGAACGGCAAAGTTTTTCTCTCGTGCTCTTCCCGAAATGAAGCAAAATGCCGGAGGAAAGAGAGTAAATATGAAAAATGGTGGGCTTTGACTTAACGCGGGCATCTCGAGGCCATCTCGAGGACCATCGTCACGGCCTAATACGACGGAATATCCGTGCCGCTTTCGCAGGACGGTGACGATGATGGCAATGGATGTCGGCGATGCCAAGCCACCCACTCGGGAGCAGTGAAGGCGGGCGAGGAGGGAGGCGACCGAGAGAACCGAAAATTCACAGGATTCGGCGCGACGAAGATCCCCGAGTGGGAAGGGGGAAGGACGGGGGAAAAGTAAACAGGGAAGTAAACTCGGCAATCTGTGCACTGTGGAGGATGGTACAAGTTTCCCCTAAAAATCACTTTTCCTATCGTTCTATCTTTCCTATCACAAGCCAAGGAAACCTCATGTACCTCATGTACCTCATGTACCTCATGTACCTCATGTACCTCATGTACCTCATGTACCTCATATACCTCATGTACCTCATATACCTCATGTACCTCATATACCTCATGTCCCTCATATAGGACCTTAAGGGGCAAACCCGTCTGAAGAACTTTCGTGTCGGTTCTGGAACTCGTGTCAAGTGGGCACCCCCTTCCATATTGTGCGACGCAACTAATTAAACGTCCATTGTTTCGTGCGTACGCGGGAAACCTTTTTTTTTTTTTACTGAAAGAACGAGGTGAGAAGTTGACGAGAAGTGGTTAATCAAATGATGAATAAAATCCTTGCTAGTCGTGGATCTCGATGAAAACTGCTCCGGTGAGAAACATATGGAATGATATAGGCAGAAGGGAGACGGCCCCCTAAGGCATGTTCGTGGTAGGGAGGCCTCCATTTCCATTCTACAACGCTCAGATGTCAAGATGAACGGATGAGATACCTTTGGATGAACGGATGAGGTACTTTTGGATGCCTTGATGTAACTCGACCTGATGTTCTGTTCGACTCTCAGAGTTCACGAGTTTGAGTGAAACATCCTCCTGTAGCGTCACAGCGATTTGCAAATATATTCGCATTACCTTAAAAATAGACTAAGGTTATTTCCATCGCTTCAGTTCACCATAGAAGTAGCATTGCATGATGGAAACCAGGGGTCTTAAATTTGCGGCCCACAAACACTCAATGCGACATGCGGACTATCTGGCCGTGCCTCGTGAGGCACCCTAGGGGAGTACAATCGAAGTTTATATATTCGCTTTTCACCGCTAGGTGTCAGGAGACTCTCCTTTCACTTATGTAACGTGAGTGGCATGAGTCCAGCGTAGAGCCGGTGATCCCCATCTCGTGCATTATGCAGTTAAGCACGCGCTCATCGTTTCGCCTGCTTCTCGTGCCAGCTTCGAGGAATCCGAATACGGTGTCGCGATGCACGGCCTTCGCCCCTGTGTAGGCCTAGGTCCGGGCTCGTAGAACTCTCAGTTCCATGTCGGTGTTCGTCGAATCCACACGCGTCGGGTCTTGCTGGCGCCCTTTGGGCTTTTCCCCCGTTTGCGCGATGAATGAAGTGCCCCTCGCGTCGCGGTTCCATGCTTACGAGCATGATTCTTTTGTGAGGATGGGATATGGTGTTGTGTGGTGTGATTTGAGTGGGGTGTTAATGGCTTGCGCTGGATATTGACCAGGCCCAGGCTGGCTAGCAGCGGAACTAATGGAAGGTGTAGTCAGGTAGAGCCTGTTCTAAGCTAACATTAGTCTGACGTTGACTGTCACACAGTTACAAAAATATGCCAGTAAATAAGGTTGTAGTTGGTAGGGATGAGTACTACTTTGAAGTGAGAATTGTTGAGCCCTTAATTGGTTTAGGCCTGGATGCCCTGATGACCTTGGGAGAGCCACAAATCTTTGGGGACAAAAAAAGCTTGTGCCTCGTTTTTCATGTTTTCTAGCAATTTTTCCAGGTGAAATGGAAAGAGATGAAGGGGAATTCATGTCTTATGAACAATGTGTTTCCCCAGGATTTTACTAAGTAATAAACTTACATGAGCCAATGCACAACTTTGGTCTTCCAACTGTTGAAGACAATATTAGCCTAACCTCAGGGTGAATTTCAAGCATATTTTGCTAATTATAAGTCCCTGCTTGAATTTTTACAAAGTGCTGCATGTTCATGATAGAAACTGAAGCCTTAGGAAATATTTTGTGTATAGTGCTGTCACTATTTATTGCCATTGCCATTCATTCTCCTTAAGGAAGGCATGGAGATGTTTTCCTTCTGATATTAAAAAGGCCTTTAAGTGTATTACTGCAGCTGTCAGTCACCATTATGATCTATCTATTTTAAGCCTTTAGGCCTGTTCAGCCTCATCTCGGCAGTCAAGGCTAGGTTTAGCTTCTGTCTATCCTGAGCAAATAGGTGTCATGCTTGCCTTACTTATTCCATTTGTGCGTCTCTTCCAGGGCATTTCATGTTGCTCAGGCCTGACATTAACATCAAATTGTATCAATTGTAAGTGCCTGACACAGCTCCCCAGCCAAAGAAAGAGGTTGCATCCGTAACATTCGGCTGCCCGATAGACTGCCCTATTAATGCAGGGCTGAAATTGTTACATTTCACAAGAATCATGCTTGCAAGAAGGGTCTTTCTTCCCCTGAAGACAAAACAGGTAGGCTGAGCTCATCCTTCATTGGTGTGGCATGGATACTGTAGTACTCTACTAGTCCTTATTACTTGCTGGAATGGCGCCTAATGGAAGGGCCTACATGTAGGCCCACCAGCACATGCAATAATTGAGAACATCCAGGGAGTTGGAGTCGAAGCTATCGTCTATTTCTCTGCAATGAATAACTGGGGAGTCTTGTATGTGTTGGTCCATGGTGGACGTAATGATAGGTGAAGAGCTTCTTGGCCATATAAGGAAGTGGGGAAGTATCTTCATCAGTAATTGAAGATGTCAGGGCATGAAACATACTGTTAGAGCTATGACTAAGGATGCTCTATGAGTTGGATAAGATTGAAGATTCATTTAAATCTGGTTTGTGGCCATCGTGGAATGAATAAGAAAGTTGTGCTTTCATTAGGGACAACATTTTGAAAATAAGTTTTCAAGTTTAAGTGAGGGTTAAGTTTCAAGAGATGAAGTTTAACCTTTTAACTACTGTTCTAAATCCAATGGACCCATATTAAAAAATGTAACCATTTGTGTAGACTGTGTCACAAACACAAGTTTATTAAGTATTAAGTCTTATACTTTGCTTATTTTTCATGAAGACATGTGATAGAAATTAGCAAATTAATAAATAAATTTGAAGAGATTCGTTGTGAATGAAGAGGTGAAATAAAGAGGTAAGCATGTGACCATCTGGGTTCTAATAGTTCCTGAGCTATAAGGGAAAATATCAGAAAATGTGCAACAGTGGTAATTTTTTCTGCCTGCATCTGTTCTATAGGTTTTCAACAATGGAACCCCAGAGAACAACCGATTAGTGGTGAGCTCAGCCTTCTTCCTGGCTTCCTGTGGCTTCTGCATCTCCATGTTCAGCGTGAAGCAGCTGGTGGAGACATCCACGGCTGCTGCCTCGCATCCCTTGCAGCGGTTGTTTGGATCCTCTAATCGACCTTCCATGCCCTGAACCGGACCGGAACACCAGGAAGAGAGGGAATCCCTCAGTCGGCCCTTTAATATGTTCCCGTAGTTGCTTTAGGGTATTTGCTTCCCCTCTCCTGGGTGTTTGTGGGAGAGTCATCTGCCAACATCCTGACACCGTGTGTCGTTGGCATGGCATTGTGATATCCTGTAGGTTCTTTGAATTCGTTATTATAAGGAAATAATTTCCTTGAAACTGAATGTGAGAGTCTTTCATTGTATATGCATTCATTCCAGTATTGAGTACTGGTGCACATGCATCCATCACCGTTAGGCTGCTGGTCTTGCAACTGATGCCAAGTAGCCTGCTGCTCATGTCACATCCTGCTCCAGTGAGTGGAAGCTGTGAAAGTCCTTTGGTGCACTACCTAAACCATTTCCAATAAATAGGAGGGAAGCTGGAGAACACAGAAAAAATTTGTTGTGAAGCTCAAGAACCTCCTGAATCAAATTCTTTTTTTGTTTATCCGATGTAAGTATTAGTGACTCGTACTTTTGCAAAGTCCACTCCCTTCCCAGTTTGGCATGTGCAATTTGTCAATAATGTGTATGCTGAGGAAGGTCAAAGTACAAGTCTCCCCATGGAAAAAAAAAAGGAAGGTGGCTTAATTCAGATGCTCGAGTGTCTTTTTTGTGAAGTAGGATCCTATCGTAAAGTATGGCTGGTTCATCCCAAAAGATGAGAGGCTCTATCCAAGCAGGGACATGAACTATGAGTGAAGAAGTTTTGAGATGACAGAAAGAGGAATGGTGCTGTATCAATCCAAAACCTTCAAAGGTTTTCTCTATGTCGCCCCTAGAGAATGGGAGTGAGTAATGACTTGGCATGGGTTCCTCCATAGAAGGCAAGATGTAGAAGCTACATTGTGATTAGTGCCATTTATTGGAGAAATCATTTGCATTATATGCTAATAGGTTGCTCCAAAACCTTGGGATAATGGCAAAGGACCAAATCTACCTGGGCGAAGATTTTCTGCCGACCAGACTTACTTCACCCCATCCTTGAACGCCAAGTAGGGCGAAGCTTTCAGGGCTAGAATCGCCATGCGCTTCACCCTCGTTTCAGCGAGAAATCCCGGCTGCGTCGGGAGTGCGCATGCGAGGTCGCTCCCATGGACTACCATCGGCCTTGAGAGGACTTCCACGCCATATCTCTGTTTGTGGTTTAATGATACTGAAGTCCGAAAGCACACGGTAGGACACTCCTGCTCGTTTCCTCAATGAGGCTTGTGTTGCATAACCATGTTGACAGTGTACTTGCCAGGCGATATCTCTGTCCTTGGCATTGGACGTACCGAGTTCCTGAGTTCCTGCGCCGTCTAGGTTATATTTAGACGCAGATATGCGAAGGTGCCAGGTATTGTTTTTAAAATCACCTGCCGGAAGAAATGCGGCATGTGCTGTGGTCTCGCAACTGCGGAGAAGCTGACTCAAAGATTCCGTGCTTTGAAGGTCATTTTAAAGGAAAGGATTGAACTACCGAATCACGAAATGGAAAGTGGAAGGAATTAATTCTAGTGGAAAGTCATTCGTTATAACGTGTTCCATTCTATTCAAGTGGCTTACTTATGGACTCTCAATCTCTCTGCACCTTGAACCTGAACTCAGGGCACCTGAGGAAGATTACCACAGGTAACAGGATTTTAAAATGCCGGATAATTTACGAATCATGAAAACCATCGTGTGCCTATCGCAGGGATGCACAACATTTTTCGCCCAAGGGCCAGATGCTGACTACTGGGTACTCGTCGCGGGCCGGGCATCACGGGATGCAAGACGATCTTCGATGGGACGGCATATTCTAGTGGATGGCAGTACTAGCGAAAGGCTTTTTTCAAGCTGCGGGCTGGAGGTTGTGCATTCCTGGTCTAGCGGGTCCGTATGGGCCCCGTCACCATCTTGGCAGAGGAAAATACCGTGCAGCGCGGTGGGTGTTTGTGCGACTGCGATGCCTCGTTCGTTCGGTGGTGCTGTTTCACTGCAATTACCTGGATATAGCCCAGTAATGAATTATAGCATGAGTGTTCGGATTTTGTGGAGGTCACTTCGACAGTGCTGCTGACGTCTCCGAACCAGGAAAATTCGGAGATACATAATGACCACTCCATTATCGTCGACATTGGAATGACTTGTGGTTTTGCTTGACAGGATCCAGCGTATGAAACCCTCAACTTCGGCCGTATTCGCCAGGTCTTTTAGTGTTAGCGCCACCAGGATATAAAATGGGGGAGTGGCCCACTTCAAATTTCCAGTGCATTCCTTGGTCCTCTTCGACAGAAGGAAAAAAAAAACTGACATGTATTTCTTTAGTATTCGGGGTGGGGATCGAAGAAAATGTACTGTAGCCATGACTTAACCGAATTGGTTAGACCGGGGATGTGAAACATACGGCCGCAGGCCGGATCCCGCCCCCCGTCTGTTCCTGGAATTTTCGCCTGGATTGACTCAGCACTCACCGCGCACGATCCCACGGGGTGTGGCCCGCTGACAGATTTGTGTTTGACACCCCTGGGCTAGATTGCAAGGCCAATGTGTCCCCTTGTGCACACGACCCAAACCAGCGTTATACGTGAGGATATGTTAGGTTCACCTTGTGAAACGTAGTTTATATCATTTATGGACAACTTGTCTCGGCATGGTCGCCTCTGCTAGTATTGCTGTCTTTATTTTACTCTTTGTTCTTCATAAAATAAGGATAGGAAAAGTTCAAATAAATTACTAATTCGATGATAGGTGCTTTGAAGTAAAATCTACAACTTTTATTTTGGTTTAGTGCTTTGAGCACAAAAATTTCATGCGAAGTTATAAAAAGGTAAAAACCAATTTCTGTCATTTAGATTAATAAATAAATTACGTTGTGTCGCCAAACACTCCACATCGGTCATTCCGAAAGTGCCTTTAAATTGGATCTCCCGAAATGCAAAGCCTTCTCACTATAGTTTAATGCTGGCAAACTCCAAGTAAGGGGAAAGGGCTGAAACATCCAAAAGTGATGGAAGTGGGCTCAACGCTGCCATCTCCCGGCGGGCCGGCGAACCACAGGTAAATCTCTCGGGAAACGAGAGTCGAAAACAATCGGAGCCAGAAATTCTCTATAATAATAAAAATATTCGGCAGAAGAAATTGTTAAGGTACTTTAAGACCTTGAACTATCGTATAATTTGAAACACTTCTGTTTCGAGAAAAGCCAAAACAGAACTCATTCATTCATGCTGGCAGGTCCCTCTTCAAAAGTACCTCTCAGTACTGGCGGCACTACCTCTATCGTTTGATCTCTGACAGAAACACCGTCAAAGAGAGAAGAGTCCTTCGATCCAGTGCAAACTTGCCTGTAAAATTGCATTTCCCGCTGAACTACGAAGATCTTGGCTTGAGACTGTGTCTCCCGTTAATTTGCATGATTATCAGGACTTTCAGCTTGAGTTCGAGGAAAGCAAGATTTAGATGAGATAAGGAATGAGGCCCCTCTCAGCCTCGCACTGATGGGTATGCTGTGCAAGTCCACGGGGTCGCGAAACGCGCCTTTAGCATGGGAAACAGGGCAAGACATCGCGAAATCCGAAAATGTCCTCCAAGCCAAAAATCTTTCTTTCAGTGATGGGTTTTGTGAATTCGATGTCCGGCCGTCTCACATTAGAATGTCATGAAAATCCTTTTTCCGCCACCATTATTCTTTTTTTTTCATTTAAATTCCTCACGATCCCGGTTCATCCTCGCTGCATTTCCCCCGTTCAGGTCTCTCTTAGTCAATGGACGGATATGCGGGTACTTGTAATTGATAACTTCTTTCACAACTGAGTATTTGTGAATAACTCCAACGAGTTTTTGAAGCAGACACCTTTCCTTGGGGATCTTCGACGACCGTCCTTTTTTTCCATCACCCGAGAGAAAATAACCATGATCCCCTGTGCTCTCTTCAGCTTCTGACGAAGGATTTCTGCCCAACTGGTCATCCAGTTCGATGATTTTATGTCATTGTCTCCATTCTCGAGAGATGAGGGGACCTGCTAGTCCTCCATTGGTTGAAATGAAATCGTCACACTGCCAAATGGTCAAAAATTTACGTTAGACGCCGAACGTGAGAGGTTGTGTTGGATCTTTGGCCAGATTCTCTTTTGGAACGGCATCTTTTTTTCAAGCGCCATATAGCGTTTCGATCACTATAGGAATCTAAGGAGAAGGGATGCGAGCACACACACTATATATATATATATATATATATAGAAGAAGACTGTAATGTCACCACCCATCACCCCGAAAAAGCCATTGCTCGGATAATTGCTCATTTGGCCAACTACTTGTGATATCTACGTTCTTTACTCATGTAACACCTGCCGTCTGGTATTGTCAAAGTTTTGCTTTGCGCCCAGCAGTTTATGGTATTTATGGCTTTGTAAGTTGACTGTATTGCTGTTTTTGGTCTTGGCTTTTTCGGGGTGATGGGTGGTGCGTGGGCTATAGTCCCCAGCGATGGAGGAGCAGTTGCGATTAGAGTCCTCTCTCACTTTCCTTCTTCACATGCTTTTCCCGGTTAATTACTAGGTTTTATTGGTTGTTTGCAGCATTTCGTTCAGTACTTTTGAGGGTTGGCCGCCCTCATCAGTACTTATACACTCGGCCTTCAAATGTAACAATGTTCGTTGCCGCACCTGTCCCTGTATGGTAGTCCCTTCCTTGAATTGGGAAAACGTTGGGAAGACATTCTGTTGAGTGAATTAAATATTCTAGTGTACACCAAGGACGTTGGATCGAATACAGCCAGTTTGTTCGTGGCGGGACTTGAATTCTTATTTTAACCACAGATCCCATGTAAAGTTAAATAGAACCCAAGATATAGAAATTCAACATTTTCAGAGGCATAACTTTCAAAACATTAAGATTGAAATTTTGAAAGTGGTCATTGACGATAAGGAAAGACTCTTGGCTGAGGACCAATGTATCATCGGTCACAAAACTTTATACCCTTATGGTCTCAATGACAGGTACCAGGGTATGAATGTGTCAATGCACGTCGATCAATACTGCATCTTTAAATTCCTGCAAAATTCAAGGTTAAATAGGAAAAACTATTCAAGAAGGCATAGACGCTCTCCTACAAATTGTAATCCTTACAGGAAATTTGTAGACTTTGGAGAGTTGATGAAGAAGTGGGAACGTGAATTCCTCTCCACAAATGCCATTAATAAATTAAAAATTATTCAAGAAGGCATAGACGCTCTCTTACAAATTGTAATCCTTACAGGAAATTTGTAGACTTTGGACTCAACTACTTCTTCACCCTTGCACTTAAGGAGAGGTGTTTACGGTAATTATTTAATTTTTTACTTTATTTGAAAGAGTCGTTTCGCTTTCACTTTACAGAACACTTTTTCTAGGAAAGACTCCTCTCGAAGAATCAGCACTTCAAAGATCTCGTTGTTGATTTTTGTAAATTCAAACTTAACGTTAATTCCTTTGAGAAGCAGGTAACGCATTCGAAATCGTTCCTTATCGTCCCTTTCTTGAGTAAATGCCTAGATTCCTTCAAATTGGGTGCAGTTTTGGGCAATGCATATACCAAAAGCAAATTTCCCGTGAAAGATGCGTATCCAAGGATCTCCTATAGCTTGCAAAAACCGCTGAGCATGCTGGTATGCAATTATAGGCAATTTGTTCATGATCTTGATCTGAACTCACTTGACAATTTGCCTTGCATATGCAGCAACAGTAAATACAGCACTTTTGTTGATGAACATCATGGGCATATTATTACTGGTAATCCAGACATTATAGAGAATGTCCGGCTCAGAGAACTGCTCTCAAAAGGCAGCAAGTATAGGTTAAATAAGAAACTGAATAAAGAGGACTTTTTTCAACAGTTCCTGACCTCCTTGGATAATTACATTAAACGCATATCAAATAAAATGGGAATGCCCTCTAAAGCTTTCCTGGAATGGAAAATTCATTTAACTGGGCAAGTCAAGCTTTCATTAAGTAACTTCCTTCCCAAGAATTCTGAAAACTTTTTTGACATAAGTAAAACAGAATTCGATGCTGCCCTGACGAAACTCCAAGAAAACTTCGTCATTGCTGTCATTGATAAGGCCAGCAATAACTTCTGCTTTATTTGTAAAAGGCTCTATGGTATAATTATGAAAAAAGAAGTTTTGGAAAATGCTACCTATGAACCAGCTAAAGAGTCCCAAAATAAAATCCTAAATAACCTCATGAAAATTAGCAGTAAGTTCAACATCGCTGTAGATGAGAGAGATATGAAATTGCCCTTTTTGTTTTCAAATCCTAAATTTCATAAAACCCCTATCAAATTTCGATTTATAGCGAGTTCTGTAGGCACGTGTCTCAAGGGTTCCTCTCTACTTTTAAATGGCATTCTTGACAGACTCTGTGACAAAATCCGACTGAGATATGAACATATCCTGCACCACGTGTACATTTTCCTCTGACTTGGAAAATGCTACCTATGAACCAGCTAAAGAGTCCCAAAATAAAATCCTAAATAACCTCATGAAAATTAGCAGTAAGTTCAACATCGTTGTAGATGAGAGAGATATGAAATTGCCCTTTTTGAATTCAAATCCTAAATTTCATCAAACTCCTATCAAATTTAGATTCATAGCGAGTTCTGTAGGCACGTGTCTCAAAGGTTCCTCTCTACTTTTAAATGGCATTCTTGATAGACTCTGTGACAAAATCCGACTAAGATGCAAGAATTGTCACTGTTACTGGATCATTAACAACAGTAAGGTGCTACAAGCCATCAAGGCACTGAATGAATCCAGGAAAGCCAATTCTATAATGTCATGGGACTTTTCAACTTTTACACTAAAATACCGTTAGATATTCTACATCATAACATTCTTGAGCTTTTTCAGGACTATGCAGAGTCAGGTTTCACATATAAATATCTTTTCATTAGTGAAGAGTTATTCTCTATCATTTTGAGGAATTGCTTGGACAATAATTACATCAAAATTGGTGATAAGATTTTCAGGCAAAAAATTGGGATTCCAATGGGCAGCAATTACTCTACTAATATGGCAAATTTATTTTTATTTTACTACGAATCGAAGCTTATGAATGAAACCCCTAATCCAGAAGCATATTTAAATACTTTCAGGTATATTGATGATCTAATTGCTATTAATAACTCTGCAATACAAAGAGATCTTCATCAAATATATCCTGACTGTCTCGAATTAGAGGAAACTGTCTCCCACCCATACAAATATGCCCATTATCTGGATTTGAATATTTCTGTGCAGAATGGTACAGATTGCTTCATCACAGACATATACGATAAAAGAAGGGATTTTAACTTCGAATTCATTAGTATGCCCAATGCCAGAAGTAATATTCCTAGCCATATTATCAAAAATGTTATAGTTTCCCAACTGAAAAGATTTTGTCTAATATGCTCTGACATAGAAGGATTTAACTTCAATAGT
Organism: Darwinula stevensoni; assembly: GCA_905338385.1. Lineage (NCBI taxonomy): Eukaryota > Metazoa > Arthropoda > Ostracoda > Podocopida > Darwinulidae > Darwinula > Darwinula stevensoni. Next base: position 88,885 of record CAJPEV010000676.1, on the reverse strand, counting down.
GAACTCCTACACCAAAGGCTGAGGAATAATGGATTCTCAAGAGACCTCTTGAGAAAACACTTTAAACTTTTTTCTCAGCAATTCAAGCAAGATCTTCGCAAGTATCCATCTGAAGGGGGTGAT
>CAJPEV010000676.1:70585-88447 GCA_905338385.1 Darwinula stevensoni | reverse complement strand
TAATCCTTACAGGAAATTTGTAGACTTTGGAGAGTTGATGAAGAAGTGGGAACGTGAATTCCTCTCCACAAATGCCATTAATAAATTAAAAAATGAAATAAACTTTCTCAGCAAAGCGAAAGTGAAATGTCTTGTGAAAAAGATCCTTTCTGAGGAGATGAAGAATCAGCACTTCATAGATCTCGTTGTTGATTTTTGTAAATTCAAACTTAACGTTAATTCCTTTGAGAAACAAGTAAAGCATTCGAAATCGTTCCTTATCGTCCCTTTCTTGAGTAAATGCCTAGATTCCTTCAAATTGGGTGCAGTTTTGGGCAATGCATATACCAAAAGCAAATTTCCCGTGAAAGATACGTATCCAAGGATCTCCTATAGCTTGCAAAAACCTTTGAGCATGCTGGTATGCAATTATAGGCAATTTGTTCATGATCTTGATCTTAACTCCCTTGAAAATTTGCCTTGCATATGCAATAACAGTAAATATAGCACTTTTGTTCCTATAGCTTGCAAAAACCTTTGAGCATGCTGGTATGCAATTATAGGCAATTTGTTAATGATCTTGATCTTAACTCACTTGAAAATTTGCCTTGCATATGCAATAACAGTAAATATAGCACTTTTGTTGATGAACATCATGGACATATTATTACTGGTAATCCAGACATTATAGAGAATGTCCGGCTCAGAGAACTGCTCTCAAAAGGCAGCAAGTATAGGTTAAATAAGAAACTGAATAAAGAGGACTTTTTCCAACAATTCCTGACCTCCTTGGATAATTACATTAAACGCATATCAAATGAAATGGGAATGCCCTCTAAAGCTTTCCTGGAATGGAAAATTCATTTAACCGGGCAAGTCAAGCTTTCATTAAGTAACTTCCAAAAAAAAAAAAAACAGGATTCAATGGTTTTCTGCCCTCTTCTCCTGGGCTAGTGGCCGGACATTTCCTGCCTGTTGCCATGGGGTGGCTTTGGCTGGGAGGGACATTGCAGTCTTCTTCTATTCAATCTATAGGAACACCTTGAATGAGTGCAGTTTCCCTGCCCATTCGGGTAATTGTTAAACTGGCCAACTACTCTTTATATCTACGTTCTTTACTCATATATATATATATATATATATATATATATATATGGGTTAAGATCCTGTAGACGCTTATTTAATCGCAAGAACGCCTAAGCTTTCCATGGACACGCAGCGCGTTCGATGATGCACTCATTTTTAGTTTTTCCAAAACCTTCTCACCTTCTACCGCAAGGGTAGGACTTCTTCGGGAAGGATTCAGAACGCAAAAAATTAAACTCCGTCATACGAGCACAATAAATATTTATACTGATATTTATAATTCAATTATTGAACAGGGATATTACCAAGAATAAGAAAATTTCCTGGTAGAGTAGAAGCCGGAAAACCTTGCGTCTAAATCGCGTCGGTTTGTGGGAGCTGCCTTTCTCGTCTCAGATTCTTCTGATCTTTATTCCCTCTTTAAGGAATTCGGCCGATTGGGCCAACCCGCATCCCGCGGAATGCTTAAATGAAGATTTCGCACAATAGCGAGCCGTAGCTATTACTCAATCAACACAAACCGATAAGCCGATATTGGCTGCGAGGGGGGGGGCGTGTGCCCACATCGCAATGGAGTGCCCATGTTGGCCTCACATCGCCACCGGGGCGGCAACTAACATTTGTCTTTTCTCTGAGCGAGACCTTAGTCTCAGTCATTTTTAAATCAAGCATCACGCAAATGGAGCGAGATGACGACTGTGTTGCCACTATTTCAGTGGCATCAGAGGTGATTCGTTATAAGAACGCAGTACATCTCAAGCGGTACGTCATCTTTACGTTAGGAAAGACGTACAAATTCCTCAATTCATTTGCAGTCTCGTGTCAGTCGTGGAGTAAGCGTGGTTCAAAATGGGGCTTAAGTCCATGGGGCGAGAATGATCGCCTAATCGTTCTATTGATTGAGGAGGCTGGGTCCTTCTAAGTGGTTCTACGTTCGGCTGTGATAAAAGAGGATCACCCAAGAACTTTGCCGGAGAAATCTTCATTGAACGGGAAAATAATCGTATGAGTGGTGAATGAAATGAACGTAGGATTCAAATCCCTTGCGGAAGGTGAAGACCTCCAAAGATGAATAGAGGTAATTAGTACTAGCTGAAGTATTGAGAGCCCGGCTGAGAAGGATGGCATGCTCCTTGATTGAGGAGCTTAAAAATAATGAACAAATTAAGAAGCTCACTCGAAACCTTTAAGCACCTGAAAGTCCTACCGCACGTCAGCATTTGTTGGTGGCCCACGTGGGACTAACATTGGTTCCCAACGCGAGAACCACATCGAAAATTTGGAATTCCAAAATAGGCCTTACGTGGGTGCTGCTTAAGTGATTTACTCCAATCCCATGAGCGTCCGGTTCTTTTAGTTTCCTTCCAAAATAACAATCTCCCTCTCGAACCTGCATCCAATGGGGAAACACTAGGCCCAAACTTCCTCTTTCATTTTCATAACGTGCACCCATGAAGCTGCTTGTAAGACCTGCTTCGTCCGCGCAATGGTCCACCGACCTGCAATGCCTTGAAATTTATTTCATTCACATTCCAACTGTACTGATCCCATCCATTAATTGGCAGGATTTCCAGCCGGATGTTGTCGCTTCGAAGCGAAACTTCCCGGACAGATTCCCTCATGTTAATAATGACCAGGTCACTGAGGAATGGATGGCAAGCCCCATGCTGAATCATTTTATTTGTTTCGATGCGTATAATAAAAGAGCATGTTCTGGAAAGAATGTATTAATTCCTCCTTTAATGTGTTATTCTCTAACGAAAAAATTGACTTCAGAGTATAACTCTTCATTTTCCAGCATCCATCTTGTGGTGACTGAAGGCGTGCACTTTTACTAAGCTTCCATAAAGACCAACCAAACTGTACATGTCATTTTCCATATATATGTTTGAACTGAAATGAGATATGTTAAGCTATGAATCATGCTGAAAGTATGGGACTCACCAACGTAGATGAACGCAAGGACGAAAAATTGGAAAAGCACGACTATGGAATTCAGGTGGAAATTTGAAGTGTGCTTGGAATGCATCTTGCATTTTTCAGCGGGAACTTCCGCCCCATTGCTTCCTTCCGTTAGAGGAACCTCTTCGCTCTCATTTTTATCGTACAAATGAAGTTCCTCTCCGTCGCTTTCGTAGAGGTTGGAAGCAGGGGCCCCATCTGGTTGCATGACTTCGGGATTCAAATCTATTCATTGGAAAGAATTTTCTTTCATGGATTCAAAGATTGCATGTACATAGTATGCATTATGAAATTGCCGTTACAACAAGAAGTTACGATGGATACGAATAATTTTTTATTTTTAGAACCTAGAGGGCAAATATAACCTTTGATGAAGGGGATAATATAATGCAATTGAGATGCAATGTAGTGTTTCACCGATTCCGGGTATATTATTATTATTTCACCGCTTAGAAGAAATCAATACTCGTTGGCATGACTTCACAATGGGAAGATCAAGAGGTAATATTTGCAAAATTCCCTTCAAGAAAGTCAAATTACATCATTTAGGGATTCGTTAATTTAGGGGATTCATTGTCAAAGCTAAGTTATACTTTGAAACATCTTGTTAATGCCTATTTAAGGACTTGAATGATTCTTTCAATGCTGAAGAGATGAATGAGAGCGAAATTAGCTTGTTTCATCTTTCGCATACTGTCAGGTAAAATTTCGATAAAATGACTACAATGCTTGCAGCCATGGATATGAGGTTTTCTTAGGATTGAATTTGGATTTGGTTGGAAGTCTCATTTTTCTTTCGATTAATGGCGTAAATGTAATGGCACAGCTAAAGAGACTCGTATCATATTAGACGTGCGCAATTCTGAGACACCTTGTATAATACGTATCGCTTCAGTTTTGAACAATTTACATCAGTTTGGCGAGAAACCTAGAAGCATGCATTTTGTTTCATCTGAGAGTAATTTCGTCCTAGACTGAGAGATTGTAAAAGACCGCGCGATATAAGTCACAGTAGGAGTCAGATGTGTTTAAAAAGTCGGATTGGGAATATAGCTGAGAAATCTGGCGGCGGCGCGGGACACTCATTCCACCCTGGAGGGAGTTGTAATCGAGAGTTGAGATTTTGTGCTATAAGTCGTTCCATTCCACACTATTATGCACTCAAGTATTGTTCTCTCTGTATTTTCCTTATCCAGTAACCATTCTAATGCTATATAATTTAACGTTTCTTTCATACCTTTCTTGCGGTCCTTGTCGCTATTGTTCTCTTCCAACGCTGAATTTCTTATTTTAGCACATTGTATTACCGAAACAGGAGTACACAGAGTCATTGGGTTAAAACCTTTCATACGCTGTTGATCTATTCGCGATGATCATTAAGACTAAATCACGTCGGAGTATTCTACAAATGAATAGGATCTCAAAGACATGCATTCTGCGAACGAGTTGAGGTCGCCAATATTTTCTTCCACGTGAAATGTCTTTACCTTCCCCACAGGTAACGAGCTCACGTATCCATTGCAGAGGCACTATGAAAGAAACAACAGATGATGTCGAAAGTTCCCCGGTTTTCATCATGACATGATACGCAAAATAGTATCATCATTGGACAGGAGAGAAATATACGTGACTTGCCAGGACAAGACAAAGTTGATTTGCAGCTCGGACGATTTTGAGAGACGGGAAAGGTCTTCTAAGAGGGAATGCTGAAAAGACCAGGACCGTCATCGCGAGTATCTCCATGATACTCCTTTTGAAATGTGACATGGACTGCAAAACAGCTGGATGGAGTTCCCTTGTCGCTCTTCCGTGTGAAGACCGCTTCTTAAAAGCGGGGATGCATGTGCAACACCTGCTCGCCACTTGTTAATGTAGGGATATAATGCAGGAACACCAGATTGGAGGAACACAGTTTCATAAATGCAATTAAAAAAATAACATCGAAACGGCGATGGGTACGTGACGGTTAAAAGATGTTGTAGAGGGAGTCGGGCCGCATTTACAACCCCTATTCCTCGATCCCTTGGAACACGTTCGCCTCCTGGATTTAGAGAATGTAACCATACCGCTGTAATAGGCTTCTATGGCGCAAAAGTTTTGCTCGAATTCTATGAAAACGCGTCCAATTTAGGAAGAGCCAATGGGTAATTACCTGAAAGTGAAAATCTATTTGGTTTGGTCTCCAGATTTTTCGATCGATCTTGCCATTTTTGAGAGACAGATATTAGGTACTGACCACTACTTGATTTTTGTACACAGTCTACACTTGATTAAAGAAGCTCCAAGACCGCAATTCAATTATACATTGATATATAGGGATGAGAGGGAGCACTTTTTCAAGAGTGCGCATTTCAATTTTCAGGCTGGAAATTAAGGCTAGAACTTACCCTTGAAGAATGTTACCGTAACGAATGTAGTGGTGGATCCGGGGGGAGGGGGCGGGCGACCGTCCCCCCTATGACCAGTCTCACATTCTATTTTTTTACATTAAAAAAATACCGATATTGCTTATTATTGGGGCGAATGAATTAGAAAGTTTTCACCCGCAAACGAAAAATGAAAAAAGGCGATAGGACAATACGTGGTAGTAGGAACTAGAGAACCCCCCCCCCCCAATGAAAAATTTCTATATCCGCCATTCTGTATCCACTGTACTGTAAGAACGTAGCCTCATTTAATATTTAAATAAAGCGAAAAGAAAATACAGCGAAGATCCTATTACTGCGAGCCTGACGTATCCGAATCCGATCCCCATTCGTAAACAGGACATCCTGAAAAAAAAGAAGCAACTCATCCAGCCAAAAAGGGGAACAGAGGAGAACCGAGCTTCACTTACAGCTGAGTCATCCGATCCCGGATGAAGAGCGAGCTTTACATTAGCGAACAGGTCATACTGAAGGAAAGACGATGCTAGGTCACTCGAACACATGTTGTTCATGCAAATTCCATATTAGTCTGTCCTTTTTCCATGTTGAAATATTACATGTGAAGAATGATATGCCTTGGGAAACTGTATATTTTCACCTGGAAATGGGGCATTCCCACTCTGATGAGGAAATAGTGTATCCGAGGTGGACGTGCATTTGCTCGAGATTGGGTTACGTGCTACTGGCGGGTCTGAAAGCTAACGCAACGTTCACAGTCTCGGCAAAGTTTGCACAAAGCACTCTAAAACGCCGGCTTCAACGTTTGGCTGTTGCTTTTTCACCGAATTTACTGAACACTGCTCAAAACAATTAGGGGATATTTTAGTTTCTGTCGGATAATTATAAATTTCTGCAAATAATTATATCCATTGGGTACTTTATACATGAATGAATATGTCTTACTTATGGATAGGGTGTCATTGATGAGATATTGTTTAAATAATCGATAACATCGAATATAAACCTATAACAAGAATAACAACAAACCTTCGAGCATATAAACCTATGGCATGAAGACGATTTCGTACTGTGTCGATACCAGCCTCCCTGTTGCTGCGGCAAGTTCGCTTCGAAGTTATGTTGCGTAAAATGTTCGATTTCTTCTGGCAAGTCAGGACAAATACTGATCGTCTCTTGGAGTTGTTGATGATGGGCGACCTTGTCCTTGTCTTCGGCAAACATTTCCCGTCTCCAGAAAGCGATTCCAAAGTCGCGAAATTACGCCTTGAGATACACGGCACGCTTGAGCGACAACTTGCTGCGTTTGTCCAGCTTCTAATCGACCAATGGCTCTCCAATGATTGCCATGGACTCTGGGATATCATGTTGCTCTGTCATTTTAAACAAAATAATGGGTGGTAGGTGACACAAGTTTAAAATTGAAGTGATAATTATGCACTGTGGAAGTGGGCGCAACAAGCCACGCTTTTATACCCCCCACATGCTAATACGGCTAAGACGCGTTTCGACGTCTTAACATGATTTTGTACGCAGTTGCGTGTTCTACACTGTTGTATATTAAGAATATTTGAAAATAAATGTGCTACATTTGTAAATTATTTTTATAACTTTATAATTTACAAGAAAACCAAAATATCCCCTAATTGTTTTGAGCAGTGTATATTTCCGTCTTTGAGATACAGTAGTGCTTCTGCCTCACGGTCATTTTACAAAGCAGGTAATTAGCTTTCCAAACTTCGAAAATATTTCAAACAAATATTATTGTTCGAACAGGAAATACGATAATATTTAGCGTAACTTTCGCTATGCTAAATTTATTTTCCATGAAAATCGGAACACCTCAATTTTGCCTGCATAACTTTTTAAACAGTAGACTATTGAAACAGAAATTGTAATTCATGCTAAATTTCATTAAATTTGACGACAATCATTTCCTGTTTCGAACATGATAAAACCTAAAAGTGCTAAATTTCTCTCAAAGGTCTCTCATTATTTTATTCTTAAATAGCAATTAGCTGTTACTTTAAGCTTTCGCGTTTTGGCGATTTATTGCTCCTGTGAACTCTCCATCTTTCCTCATAAATTTACTACCCGACTTTCGTACTATGATGATGCTTATTCCACTTTTCAGTTCTCTTCAGGCATCAGCAAGTGAAATGTGACGTTTCCCTGATTCCTGGAAATCTTTTTCTTCTTTTCCTCATTCGAACAAAGGAATATCTTTGAATGATGTGCCTCTGAGAGTTTTTGTTTTCAATCCTTACAGGGATTCATAGTACATCACTCTCCAGGTTCAGCATTTGTACCATATACGAGGGGAAAATAAATAGCGCCTCTGAAATTGAATGTGTATGTTAGCGCATTCAATTTCATATAATACTTTTTTTAAAACCAATTGGTCATTGCATTGGCTATTGCCGTCTCATTCCCCAGCTGTCTTTCCCGACGTGGATCATATCCATTGCCCATTTGTTTCGTCCATTTTGATTGACTTGATTTTATGCATTAATTTAATCCGGAAGCCGCTCTGATAATTCGTGAGATTCTTTTGCATATATTCGAAAATAGGCCACATAGTAAAATGTGGAAACGTGATGGAGGGGAGCTGCTCCATGTGGCATGGATTCTTCGGGCATTATAATTGAATATCATGTTCGAAAATGAAAATGTGCTGTGACCAGAACAATTTTCCTGAAGATGGGTGGAGATCTTACTATTCACAGACCCTGTCCACGTGCAAACAAAGATGTTCTGACGCTCATGAAGAAGTTTCACTCGGTGTTTCCATTCATCCGATGAGCCATCTTGGAGGCAGTATTCATCTCTTTCTTGGAGGGTGTTTTTATATGCAGGCTAGACCGAAAACTTGCTAAACATTGTCACAGACAGGGCAGAGAAGGGGGGGGGGGGGTCATCCTGAATGAAGCGAGACTTCAGGGAGGAAATTGTATAGGCGTAGAAAGTATCCTTTCCGGAGAGGAGCTTGTGTCTCGAGGAGGAGGTAGATGGTCGTAGGCGGGGAAGAAACAGATCAAAGGGGAATGAAGTAAGGCGAAAACCAATTATCAATGGCTTTCCCTTTCTTTCAATCCCTTGATCAATAACTGGTAAGCACCGCTTCATTTTCAGCTCAACTCATGAACTCAGCACAAAAATGTATCATGCATAAAAAAAACAGAAGATCCAGACGCCAATACGAAGGTAGAAACAGTCTTGAATCTGGCTTAATTCGGCACGGTACCCGGCAACACTGGGGCACGGTAGTGGAGCAAGCACTCTAAGCCTAATTGAACAATAGCTAATTTCATTTCTTATGGCGAATTGGAGCATCGCAAGCAACAAAACGCACTTTTCGTCATCTACGAGTCAATATCTTTCTTATGCTTGGTCTCTTTCCTCCGAAAACCCCTCAGGAGTGACTACCCGCCGGGGGGGGGGGGTAGAAAAAAAAACTGAATGAAATTCACATCCTCCAAAAACGTGATTCAGCGTTCTCCACAGCCCCGGGGAAATGGAGTTTCAAATTTGCTGTGGCGATTCTGTGGTGAGAAAGGAAGAAGTATGCCAAATATTTTTCCTGTTGATGCTCTCAGAGAGGAATACGAGGTGGTTGAGTTTTTCTGCGGGAAGTGGTTTGAGAAAGGTAATAGATTGGGCAATAAAGGCAATATTGATCTCGAAGTTGCAATTGTTCAGAGGAAAATTTGAAGGAAAGGGTCGTGAGGATGTTGCATCGTGGCCATGAGCGCGTTAGGACTCCTGTAATGATGGATTCCCTAAAACCCATCTTCCTATGCAGAGTGATGTCTGATCCTTACAATGAAAAAACTGAGGACAAGAGCCCCCTCTACCATGCTCAAGGCGAGGAATGTTGAGGAATCAGGGAGGGAAAATAATTGTCAGCTTTTAGAAAAATGGAGACGAGGTTTATGGCCCCTCTCATCATGGGTCTGTCACTCCCATGACAGGTCTTACAAGGAGAGAACGGTCTGTTAACACGATTCCAGAGTGAATAAACTGCAATGAGAGGCGGCATATTTATTCAATTTATGATAAGTCTTCTTTCAAATCTCATTTGTGTGCATCGAAGAGCACATCTGAAGCAGGAGAACGGTGCAAGAAATTCGGAGTGACATGCGCCCAATTGACAAAATATTTTTAAAAAATTCGGAAATCGACATAATGTTTTGAAACGGTGCGACCGCACCGACATCTCGAGACGATCCAATGCAGAACGCGGAAAGTGAAAGGGAATAGGGAAAAGGGGAGAAGCTGGTCCCCTCGATCTGATAGGATCCTGTTGGAGGTTCCCTGGTTGCAAAAGAAGCTTTCCATCGGAGCGAGTTCCGAGGGGGAGGAAGGGGAGGAGGGGCAGGGAGGCACCATCCGTGAAGCCCCTTCGCCTCGACCCGATTTAAAGGAAGGCCAGGGCTTCCGCCTTAATGCGGGACGATGAAAATTCGCAGAGTCCATAGTGCGTTGATATATTTGCGCTGCGACGAGAGTGCAGTGGTGGGCACGTGGTCATGCCTCCAGAATAAATGATTTCAGCATAGATCGTTGAAGTCACCTCTGACCTGGCAGTAAAAGGAAAAATTATTTACGAGACGTCCCTCTATACTATACCATTCCATCCATTCAACCTACTAAAGGTAACTAGGAGGAATATTCGTATTCCCTTGCATTACTCCAGTCGAGAAAAACGTAAGAAAACTTTCATTAGTAGCCATTATTGCGATATTAACACTTTCGCTCGAGAGGGTGTGACAAAAGTTTTTTGACGTCTGCAAAAAAAGTCTATAACTTCGGACGCAAAATGTTAGAGACTTCCTGTCTTTTGGAAACTGAAGTATAAGGCCTCTATTTTATTGCGAAAAAATTGTGCAAAATTTTGACAATTTTAATAGGACGAACTATTGCGTCCACCTTCGTCCGACGCTGGCTAGGGCTTCACGTAAAATAACGTCCATCGGAAATTAATGTGTTGATGTGCATCTGTCAGAGGGACGACTTCCTGCTTCGGGAAGGGTTTGTATTATCCGCATCGCATGAGGTTAACTTCAATTCTGGGTAATACTGGAAATTGTCATGAATGACACGTCAATCATCCATTAACGAAGGAGCAGAATCGTCCTCTGTCGATTATTCGATCCATCGCACGAAATAGAATTCGAGGAGAAACGCCATGGACGATCTGCTCGTACATCATTTGGTTCTTAGATGATGTTGCGACCTGTATCGATTGCATACGAATGTATTTACCGAAGTGCATATGACCATGAATTAATTTTTTAAAACTGTCTGGGTTGGATGGACCACATGACGCGAGTTGGCGCCACCCCCGCCGCGCAGCAAACCCGTGATAACGGGAGGCCACTTACATCGGCCTCGTCTAAGCAGCGACTACCGAGTCGAACCAAGCTCTAGCACCTCATTGATCGCTCATTGGGGGCCGACCTGGCGGTCCGCCAGGTCGTTGGTAGGGGGGGGGGGGGGGACCGCTTAAGGTTAATAAGGACTAGTCGGCTTTGCAGGGGCTAGGGAAATGTCCCCGTCTCCTGATATCACCAGTGTGCAATTGGTCTCATTCGTTTGTCGGAATGATCTTTGCCTGGTGCCCGTGATGGTCGTGCTGCAGTTTTACTTTCCTGTTTCACGGAGGGCCGGTTTCACCTGGTGAGAATCTGTAGTCTGTCGCGTGAATCGAACGAGATGACGAAGTTCATCCAATCCTCGATGACGCAATCGTCCGGAAAAAATTCAAATATTCCTCGCTTTTGTTCTAACAGATGCACCGGGACGCAGTCCAAAGGATTCATCGACCTCACACTAAGAAACGGTTCGATTACGATGAATAACGTCCGACTTCGCCAGTCGATCGTCCCTCCGCCAAGCGCGAAAAACCCAGACACCAGCCAAAATCGGCTCGCTCGGCCTTCCCGTTTCCACAGGAAACGTCGAAAGAAACGCTGCGAGGCGGGACTCGTTGGATTTACCTCGGCCGTCAGGACTCGCTGCTTCCGTCTTCGATGACCGAGCACTTCGTTTTCACCTCGGAAGGAATTCGATATTGCTCAATTTCCGATCGCTCTTTGTTTTTCGCAGTCGTTGCAGTGCTCTCATTCGGTTAGCAAATTGTCAGTTAAGCGATGGAATGTCGGAGATGCGTCTCTTTGTTGGATGTGCTTATTGCCGAAACGACAGTGCCAAATTTTGAAGGTCGTATTTCTGCTACGACTGCGATACCTTATGGCTTTTTACCCGATGTGAACAATTCATTCCGTAGTTGAAATGCAGCTGGCTGAAATAAGGTGGGAAATTTAGCCAACTTTACAGCCGAAGGAAAAAGGGCAGTCGTCGCAAAGTGTTCTCATGCTTCACCGCCTGCAGAAGTGAAAGATAAAATGCATGCATTTAGTACTTTTTTAGTACTCATACATTTAGTTCTCTTTTGATTTAGTACTCATGCCTAATAAATTGTTTGAACCAGCTGTCGCGTAGGAACGTGGAAGTGTTTAAAAAACATCCCTCAAATGACTCGGCATTACCATGCCGTTCTTCGAATCACGAAGGAGTTTCGTCTTAGAGATTACTCATTGAGCTTTCCTCTTATCTACGATCGCATGGCAACTGAATCGCATTTTCCTTATTTGTGTCTTTTCATCTCGAACGCAGTCCCGTTTCAATGTTCACCTTTGAAATAGGAAATTCTGAAGGAAAAAAGTTGTCAGTGTGGTGTCCCTCCAATAAGAGGATGGATCGTCAGTCATCGTTCCTGATATATCTCGTAAATACTCCCTCTTCTTTTGCATGACTGTCTGGATTTATTAAATATCATCTCGGCTTATGATTGAGTTTTCGGATTTTCGGCTCAATTTTCCCACACAATTTTTTTTTAATTTCTTTCACCCCCCCCCCTAAAAAAAAAGGAATAGAAGTGCTTCCACAAGAAGAGACCGGGGAGGGGGGAGATAGCATTTGGAGAAAAGAAAGCCTTCGCTTTTCTGAATGCAATGAACAATTTATAATTAAAAAAAAATTGCCACCACCACATATTTTGCGACACAGTCCAGCACTGAAGCCTGAATGAAACACTATGTTCGATCGAGGATGTGGGATTTTTTTGCACAACAACTGCTCTCATGTCGAAATGACCTTTCACAAGGGCATTAAAATGCGCCGGTAAGATAAAGGAATCTACGTGACCAATCTCTTAAAACGCTTAGAGAAGTAGGGAGACATTCGACGACCACGCAAGTAAAAAGGAATGCGCCACACCTGAGGATCACTGGGCTCTGAGAGGTTCAATCTTTTCGTCTCGTAACTCAGATGTCGACCGATGACGAAGCTGAGGACGAGGATGAAGGCGGCCGAGAGGACGACTTGCAAGATGAAGCTGACTGTGGCAGTGGTCACGTTTTCCAGGCTCTCGAAGTCCCAAGTGGTGTGTCTCCGGGAGAAGATGTATGCCATCTGCGAGTACCACGTCCCTTGCAGAAGCACGGCATAGCATCGGAATAGCCCTACCGTGATATGATGCGGCTTGAGCATCTCTATCGAGTAGGCCACGATGCAGGTGAGGATCACGTACTTCAAGGCCGAAACGGACTATAAGGAAGTAAAGAAAAGTGAATGACGTAAGAACGATGGAGTGAGCCACTCCATCTGGAACTTTTATTTGTTACCCTGTTCTCCAAGGGAACCCGATAGTCCACAAATTCCAAGAGAATATAGTGAAGGGATAGAGCGAGGATGGAGGCAGCATAATCTGCATTGGGAGGAATCGCTTCCGATTTGCACTCCTTGCCAATCACGACGAGAGCGAGGAAGAAGAACCCAAGATAACCTCCGGCATGTTGAAACCCCACGAACCCCATTCCACGATATGCAGTCACTTCTGAAAAAAAATGCACACACGAGATCGATCCCAAAATCCAAGTTTCCAACAGCAACAAACGCTAAAAGCATTGGCATTCAATGAACCAGAACCTTGTCATAAAAGAGTGTCTTTAAGCCATACCTATGATTCCAGCGAGGCAAGTGACGGCGATGAAGAGGTAATCCAGCGGCAATCGGCCCGGGATGAATCGCAGTGAGTTTCGGTACCGGGTTGCGGCAGGATCCAGACGACTCCGGTGCCACCTCGCCAGGGTGTCCCACGTCATGAGGAGGCCGACGGCGAGGAAGCCGAAAGCCGGCACCGCTTTCCCTGTTGGCATCTGCCTCATTTCTCACTTTCTTTCCTCGATCATGCCTCGAAAATACCTACTCTCGAGCGGTGATGCGGCTACTTCGCTGCAGTCCTGCGATCTTCCCCCAATGCCTGTACTTTCATAGGAAGGACATATGGAATATCTCCTGTATCAAGGACGTGAGGGCTGCATCGAGATTAATGGAAAACATCGAGTAGTGCAGGGTGCATATTGGAAAGTGTGGGAATGCGTGTGACGTGTGAAACGCCTTTATCGTGCGTGTGTTCATGCTAAGCATTCAATAGCACTGCCACATGATCTCTACTATAGTAGAATGATGAAACGACACCCCGACGATTCCCATATAACAATATAGCTTGAGAAACTCACGAATGCATCTTCCACTCACGGCAAGCACGACTACAAATGAGGCGGGGCCGTTCTGAGAGGAAGGCGCAGAGCGCTCTTGAGCTCGCGTTGTAGCTTCCAATTTTTGAGGACAGGTGTCACCCCGGCACAGGAGGAATAAGTCGCCGGCCAAAACCGGTCAAGCCGAGAACTGAAGTCCTCTCCGGAAAGAGGATATGGTAAGTGCCTCCTTCGATGGCAGCCATGTCTATTTTGCGTGGGTTCTTCTCATACGCAAAACGGGGGATCTATCTTTTCCATACGAAGTCATACAGGTAAACACTGCGGTAATTGACCGGTCTTCAGTTCTTGGCCAATGAGGCTCAAATGCAGCATATTTAGTTCATCTGGCCGTTTCCACGCATTCTAGCAAAATATTTCCATACGAGGACCAATTACTCGTTTTTCTCATTGTTCTCACGAAATGTCTATTCCGTATGGGATTCCTGTCAGCGTTTTGTTTTTCGAAGGGCGCACGTAAACGGTAAGTTTCCTCATCGGTTGTGCTAAGCAACCGCTCCGCTTCAATAGCTTTATTTCCTGCCCAACGTTCTTAATACGGGGGAGTTCTATGTTCTCGTGTCCATTTTGAATAAACGACAAGTTCTGATACTTATTTGTTCTTTCATTAAAACGAAACTCCGCTCGGTGGCCAGTATCTGTGGTTGTCGATGCTGCTTCATTCAGTTACTGGCCACCAGGCCAAAAACTGGCTGCGAATGAGGTTTTTAAAGGTTCCATATGTTGGCCATACGTATATTAGAGACTGATACATCTTTGAAACATATTAACGCCCCTCCCCCCTTCTTCCGCTCTTTTCACATTTCCGCCGAGCAGGCGGTATAAAAAGGCATTCCATTTTCGACTCGCATTCATTATTCGCCATATAACTTGGACCTATCAATATGTTCGTCTCCCTAGCGACATTGCCAAGTCTGTGCCAGATGGTTAGGGATCGATCATTCAAGAACCGGCTGGTTGTAGTCGGGTATCCTCCATGTATTCCATCTCCACCTTGTCGCACAAAAAATTTACTTGCCCGTGATCCTCTTTGTAGATGGCCATCCCACACCCCCTTACCATTCACTTGAGTGAGCTCTGTATGAAGCTGAATCGGACCAAATTAATCTAAAAAAGCTGGCCTCCCTCAAGGCTTAGTCCTGGCGCCGACTCTCTTCAATATCTTCACATACTATCTGCCTGAGACAATCTCCAGAAAGTTCATATATGCCGATGAGATCTGCATGGCTATTAGGAGCCAGGAATTCATGAAATTGAGGAAGTCTGGACAGTGACATGTCTGAGATTGCTGCCTATTGCAAGAAATGGAGGCTAAAACCAAGTGTGAGCAAGATTGTCTCAAGTCGTTTTCGCTTTCACCACGCCCAGAGCTCCCATGTACTCAAGATCTTTATGAATGGGAAGAAACTGGCTCATGCCCCCTAGCCAGTTTCACTGGGTGTTACCCTAGACAGGACACTCACCTTCAAAGACCACCTGACAAAGACTGCACAGAAAGTTAAAAGTCGGAACTCGCTCCTCGGCAAGTTGGCAGGCTCTACATGGGGTGCAAATGACCAGACACTGCGCAACTCTGGGTTGCCACTCTATTACTCAACCGGAGAGTACTGCGCCCCCGTTTGGATGTACTCTGCACATGTCAAGCAGGTGGATACACGGCTAAACCAGACCATGCGGGCGATCACTGGGTGCATGAGACCCACCGATCTGGCAGGGCTCCCAGTTCTTGCCAACATTCCCCCTCTCAACATCCGACGCGAAAAGGCACTGCGCAAGCTGCTATTCCGGCGGGAACAGATCCCCAACTCCCAATCCATGATGACATCTGGAACCCCCCCGCCCTGAGACTGACTTCTAGACACTCCTTATGGACGAAGCTCTACAACTTTCAACAGCTCCCACCACTGCGGACAGATGGCGCTCAGAGAGGGAAAGAGCCAGCCCCAAGATTTTCTACCTCATCACCAACCCAGAGGACCGCGTTGCTGGGTTCAACCTACTTCGACACCTATGGGCTAACATCAACCGTTTTCTCTGCAATACGACCCGTTGCGTTGACACAGACTACAAGTGGGGCCTCCGTGACAATCCACACTGTTGCTGTGGTGCGGTCGAGAACGCTGTCCATATACTGGCCGGCTGTGCTGTCCGTGAGGGACTTCCCGGTGGTCTTACGAAACTGCACAGTGCGGACCCGGAAGCAATCGCCTGACTTCGTGCCAATTTCTGACCCGTCCTTATGTTTTGTGCGTCTCACTTTTTGTGTCCTTTGTGTCTGCCTTACCTTGCTGTGCTGTACTTCTAGTCCTATGTGCATTCGTAATATATAAAGCTGAATATAATTTTGGCGACTTTCCACCCCTAACCCAAACCAAGGAAGGCTTCGCTGGAGTGATCAACTCACCATGTGAACCATAGCTACAGGGTGTTTCACTCGTAGGAGGCTCCGAGTTATCGTTTACTACAGGCATAATATACAAACAAGACTGTTGCAACTACGGGAGTACCGACATGGAAAGAGACATGTTTAAATGCAACACGACTTCGGCATGTCTCGCCTGCGTGGCGCCGCATTGCGGCCGCAATAGGAACCGTCGCCAACTTCCGACGTTGAGTTCCCCACCCCCTGATAAGCTCAGTTCGCGGCCAGTCTCTTTGCGGTAAACATGTACACGATTGAGCAGAATTGCGTGGCGCCGCATTGCGGCCGCAATAGGAACCGTCGCCAACTTCCGACGTTGAGTTCCCCACCCCCTGATAAGCTCAGTTCGCGGCCAGTCTCTTTGCGGTAAACATGTACACGATTGAGCAGAAAGTGTTCTTGGTCAAATCATATTGGACTACGGGTTCACTCAAGGTTACGCGCTCGAATTTCAGAAAACGGTTTAATGTTGCAGCGCCGTCGAAAAGTGCGATACAGAAGATGGTGAAAAAACTGGAGACAACAGGCACGTTGGTGAATGTCCACGGGGGCGGCCGTCCCGCAATGACCGAGGAAACAGTGCAGGACGTGCGTAACAGGTTGCTTAACTCACCAAGCAAGTCCTTACGGCGACTGTCCCAATAAATTGGCATGTCACCTTCGACTTGCCACAGAGCAGCAAAAAAAGGGAGCATTCGCCCGTATCGAGTGTCCGTAGTGCAAGAACTGCAGGGGCCCGATTTCGCAAAAAAAGGGTGTCATACTGCAACTGGTTTCAGACCTTCGTGGCTGAAAACGATGACATCCTGGACATAACATTTTTCTCAGACGAAGCGTGGTTCCACCTGTCTGGATACGTCAATTCGCAGAGTACGCGCTTGTGGGCCGAAGGGAATCCACATGCGATTCATGAACATCCGCTTCATGACCTCAAGATTGGAGTGTGTTGCGCCATGTCGCGCACGCGCGTCATAGGCCCATATTCCTTGAAACGACGGTGAACACAGACGTGTATTGCGAAATTATCGACACATTTGTTAATCAGTTGGACGACATCGAGTTACAACGTGGCTACTTCCAACAAGAACTGTCACACGTCCAAAAGGTCTGTCAGTTATAACCAGCTTTTTCGAAGATCGCATGATCTCCAAAAGAATATGACCACCAAGGTCTCCAGATCTCAGTCCCCCAGACTTCTTGTGGGGCATGTCGAAGGGAAAGGTCTATGCCAATAAACCACGCACACTCCAGCAACTGAAAGCGAACATCACCGCTGCAATTGACGACATCAGCCACGCTCAGCTAATTGAGACATTCGCAAACATGGAGCGCCAGGTTGCCAGGTGCCTGCAGGAAGGGGGCGGCCACTTCCAGCATTTGTTGTGATGCGATACGTTGGACATCT
>CAJPEV010000676.1:0-69759 GCA_905338385.1 Darwinula stevensoni | reverse complement strand
TGCGTGGCGCCGCATTGCGGCCGCAATAGGAACCGTCGCCAACTTCCGACGTTGAGTTCCCCACCCCCTGATAAGCTCAGTTCGCGGCCAGTCTCTTTGCGGTAAACATGTACACGATTGAGCAGAAAGTGTTCTTGGTCAAATCATATTGGACTACGGGTTCACTCAAGGTTACGCGCTCGAATTTCAGAAAACGGTTTAATGTTGCAGCGCCGTCAAAAAGTGCGATACAGAAGATGGTGAAAAAACTGGAGACAACAGGCACGTTGGTGAATGTCCACGGGGGCGGCCGTCCCGCAATGACCGAGGAAACAGTGCAGGACGTGCGTAACAGGTTGCTTAACTCACCAAGCAAGTCCTTACGGCGACTGTCCCAAGAAATTGGCATGTCACCTTCGACTTGCCACAGAGCAGCAAAAAAAGGGAGCATTCGCCCGTATCGAGTGTCCGTAGTGCAGGAACTGCAGGGGCCCGATTTCGCAAAAAAAAGGGTGTCATACTGCAACTGGTTTCAGACCTTCGTGGCTGAAAACGATGAAATCCTGGACGTAACATTTTTCTCAGACAAAGCGTGGTTCCACCTGTCTGGATACGTCAATTCGCAGAATACGCGCTTGTGGGCCGAAGCGAGTCCACATGCGATTCATGAACATCCGCTTCATGACCTCAAGATTGGAGTGTGGTGCGCCATGTCGCGCACGCGCGTCATAGGCCCATATTCTTTGAAACGACGGTGAACACAGACGTGTATTGCGAAATTATCGACACATTTGTTAATCAGTTGGACGACATCGAGTTACAACGTGGCTACTTCCAACAAGAACTGTCACACGTCCAAAAGGTCTGTCAGTTATAACCAGCTTTTTCGAAGATCGCATGATCTCCAAAAGAATATGACCACCAAGGTCTCCAGATCTCAGTCCCCCAGACTTCTTGTGGGGCATGTCGAAGGGAAAGGTCTATGCCAATAAACCACGCACACTCCAGCAACTGAAAGCGAACATCACCGCTGCAATTGACGACATCAGCCACGCTCAGCTAATTGAGACATTCGCAAACATGGAGCGCCAGGTTGCCAGGTACCTGCAGGAAGGGGGCGGCCACTTCCAGCATTTGTTGTGATGCGATACGTTGGACATCTGTAAAGGTGTGTACTACCACATTTACGTTTGCCTACCTTGTATATTATGTCTGTAATAAACGATAACTCGAGGCCTCCTACGAGTGAAACACCCTGTACAACATATACACGAGTTACATAACGGCTTCAGCGCATGTGGAATATTTTCACAGAACCCTAACAATATTGATTGCACGAGGTGGCTTGCTCTCAAGGATGCACCCATCTCCATGCCATCATCTCTGAAAGATTTCTGGGAGTTCATCGGGGAACAACTAACACCAACCCTTGAACTGAGAACACGTCCAGAATCTATGGATCGAGTTAGAAATGCGGTGGGGAACTCATATCATCACTTGGCAGGCACAAGTAGGAGGCAATTCCTTCCCATTCCTCTCCTCGGCAGCAGTGTGAAACGCCCGTATCCCCTCGATAGGAGAAGAGGAAGCGTTAGGGAAACTTGCACAGCTGCAGGATTGTTTGGTCTGGTCTGGAACTCCCAAAAGGAAAACCGCCCGGAAGACAGAGTCGTTTCGATGGATGATGTCCAGTGGGAAATGGAAAAACATGTTCCGGGAGAAAGACAAAAGAAACGATCGGAACAAGAAAAAGAAGAGAGGCAGAAGGTCAGACAGGAAAAAAGAACTGAAAAACTGGGAGAAAACAAGAACTGGGCAAACAAGTGTAATGGGAAGTAGAGAAAGCGCGAGGTGAAGACTGGAGGAAGTGAACTTTCAGCCGTTACTGTATCTCGCGGCCGCCGAACATGTCAATCGTACCAAACTTCAAATCCCTTCATAATCGTATACTTACTTTTATTCGAAGAGCCCGAGAGTTGTGGTGATGGTGAGGGTCGTCACCCGAGCGCGCGAGGCCTACAAGACTAGATCATTTCAGGCCATGGGCTACTCATCCACCCCTCAAAGGGCCAGGTCCATTAGGCTATGCCATCCGTGGGCATGGGCTAGACCATCCTCCGCTCAAAGCGTCAGGTCTATGGGGCTATGCTATTCTAGGCCAAAGGTTTGGCCATTCAACGCACTTAGCGCCAGGTCCATTGGGCTATATCAGTCTGAGCCATAGGCTTTGGCTCATCCTATTATTTCCATAGGCTCCATACTCATCTATGTCAAGCAAAGGGTGTTACGAACTGAATGCGTGTCACGTTTTCACTGATCGACTGCAAGTTCTTCATTTGAATACATTCTTTCCTGAAGTATATTTTCTGTGTGTTTTTTTTTTCCGTTAGGTCAAAAGTGGCGGTTCACGCCATCGCTTCCATGAACCAGTTCTCTAGTAGAGTTCCATTTCATGGCCGATTTTAGTTCTCATGATTGATGAAGTCAAAATAATAGTCCAAAAAGGCTCTGCTTCATATGTCGCGCAAACCAGGTGCACCTCTCATCAAAATGGTGGCAATATTTGTGAGGTGAGGTTGAACGCGAAGAAGAAATGTTGAAGGAGGTCACACGTGACAACGATGGGACAGTTGTAGAGGGTAAAAAACTGTTGGTGCTGGCGCGGAAACAACGTTTGCCACTGCAGTTGCGGTGCGAAGTGCCTAAATCGGTGCTAGCCGTAAATGCTAGAATCAGTGATGAACAGCAAGCTGATGTGCGTAGGGCCGCTGAGACCGCTGAACAGCAAGAGGCAGTGAATCCTGAGCTCCGGAATAAGAGAGCCGTACAGCCTGCTGAGCAACTTGAAGCAAGGAACGCAGCACTCAGGTGTCGAGAGCCGGGGGGCGCCCGAGAATTGAACCTGGTCCTCCTGCTTGCCGGTCAGGTGTGCTACCATTACACCACGGAATTCGGGACATATTGTCAGGCCTCTCCATATCATCTCCAATCACCACAGTCGTTTGCGCAGCGAGCACTGTCAGGCTGTACAGTTTGATGTAGGGAGGAGGCATTTGTTTCACAACGGAAAAATGCTCCTGCTGCAACTCACACTTTAGCACCAGTGAGCAACACTTTCAGAGCCTCAAGGTAATGTGGTGGTGAGGCATTTTCTGGAATTAGTCGCTAGCATTGTGCCGCACATGTACTAAATGCCCTCTGTGCCTTCGAACAAGTTCTTAGAAATAGTTTCAGAATCATTGGTGTCTGTACCATATGCTAACGCTAATAGCCCATGAGCTAATCTGTGATGCAAGAGTATTGAATGTGCTTGGGAGACGAAATCAGCAAAGTCGTCTTGAGTCATATGAAAACTTACTAAACCGTTCACAATGAACGATTGTGGCAAACAGCCGGAATATCATGATGATGGCGTTTAGGAACAGAATCTCCAAGAAAATGTAATGAAACGGTTCAGTTCCGAATGGGTAATGCGATGAACAGAGGATTATCAAGGAGACGATATGCTCACAATAGACTATTCAAATTTCCACCTATTAGACGGCCAGCGTTGCGGCCGCAGGCTCCTAGTCATATTTGAAATGCAGGACATGTACTCACCAATCGAACAGGTACTTCTGCTCAAAGTTTCAATTTTCTTTAGTTTTTTCCTTTATTGAATCAGAAAAGTTTCCGGAAAGTGCACCTTTTCCTAAAAAATATACCCTCAAGGGTTTTACATAAGAATTAAAATTTTTTCTGAAATCAGTACTCGGAGAACTACCTTTAAACCAAGTTTCAACCTTATCTGTTTGTTCTAATTACTGGTGCAAAAATATATTTGCAAAAGCCGATACAGCCAAAAGCTGTGCCCCCCGCGGTATGCATCAGAAAACTTGAATTTTTTCTGAACTCATCATAACCTCAGTTATTGCTGTGCCAATTTTCACATTTCTATCTCTGTACAATTCAGTGGACAAAAAAAAATTATTTGGAAACGGTACCCCCCAAAAATATGCCCCTGGGGTGTGCATCTGAAACTTGACTTTTTCTCTACATTTTGTGTATCAGTACGCACGTCCATACCAAGTTTCAGCTTTCCATGTCTCTCCGTTTGACTGAAGCAAATATATCTAATTCCTATCTCTTCCCCAAAAAAGGTGCCCCAAGGGCATGTACGTCAAAAGTCTGATTTCTTCAGAATTCTGCATCCCAAAAGGTACATGTGTACCAAGTTTCAGATTTCTACCTTATCTAGAACATGATTAGAATCAGCATCAGTCAGTCACGATCGTCTATATATGTTAGATTATTGGAGCGGAGAGTATCGTTGCCATAGCTTCAAGCCCAGAGGAACCATTGCAAGCACTGCGATGGGCTTCAGTGACAAAAGACTTATATGTTTAGCCTACTTCCTATTCTACAGGTATACTGTCACGAATGTTTCCCTACGCCTGTCTCAAGGAACATGTTAAACTTCAGCGGTTAACATCTGAACATGATTTGTCTCTGATCCTGAGGAAGAGCCCACTGCATCTGTTCCCACTGAAAGCAGTGTCCAATTCACGTCATGTACTGCCACTCCAGACGAGACTATATGCACATTAAAGTGAAACGAAATGAAACTGTTAACATGACATGGCTGCTAATTTTAGATGAATCGAAAGAAACTAGTATCAAATTATTACGAGACCTCACCAAAAAACTGATAAACATCGGGGCGTCGGGAATCACCTGCGAAGACGAATCGAAAAGCAGACGATTGTTCCGGCCTAGAAAATGATCTGCCATTTCATTAGCCCCTATGCCTCTGCTGCTGTTTTCCTCAAGCATTTGAAAGTAAATGTTCATCCAACTTCTTCAAGAAAAAAATCTGCCAATCTCATGTCGTACACCTATGCGAAGTCATAAGGAAAATCCAGACAGTCCCCAAACGACCGCACGTCCGCGTTGGAGGACACAAAGGAGAGGATGACGTGAAGGATGCCTGATCGGGCACTTTACGAATTCGACCAGCAACACTGTCTGCACTGTTAGGATAAACTTACCCTATTCTCAACTAAGTATCTGTTCGTTATGAGGGCTGGAACTGACCGTTTCAGAAGGAGACTGACATCCCCAACTCTGGTTGAAGGTTGCACATGCGCAATAACTCCAGCTCTCTGGTGTTACGCCAACTGCGACAAGATGAAATGGTGTCAAACGCTTTTTGTTCGATTTCTTTAACCGGATGATTAGGACGTCCCCATTAGTCATTTTGTATATGGCAAACGAAAATTGTGTACAAACGAGAGGCATTCCACTTCATTCAAATGCCTCTACCTCGTGGATTTCGTCGGGAGACGTGACGTCTTTCGACGGCACGTCGAGAAACGGCACAGTCTTTCCCTCGTTATGGCAAGCTGGACCAGTATTTGTGAACGTGCCTACCGAATACGAGAAGGTTTGTTGTCATTCTTGTTATAGGTTTATATTCGATGTTATCGATTATTTAAACAATATCTCATCAATTACACCCTATCCATAAGTAAGACATATTCATTCATGTATAAAGTACCCAATGGATATAATTATTTGCAGAAATTTATAATTATCCGACAGAAACTAAAATATCCCCTAATTGTTTTGAGCAGTGCAGTCATTTAAGCCACTTTTTCGTTGTCGGTTTGCAACTTCGGCCGCAAAATCTCACGAAACACGTTTGAAACGGCTCTGACACTTGCAACGCAATCGAAAGTCTGGGCGGTCATCGTGCATTGGGTTTTGTCACGAATGTTTCCCTACGCCTGTCTCAAGGAACATGTTAAACTTCAGCGGTTAACATCTGAACATGATTTGTCTCTGATCCTGAGGAAGAGCCCACTGCATCTGTTCCCACTGAAAGCAGTGTCTAATTCACGTCATGTACTGCCACTCCAGACGAGACTATATGCACATTAAAGTGAAACGAAATGAAACTGTTAACATGACATGGCTGCTAATTTTAGATGAATCGGAAGAAACTAGTATCAAATTATTGCGAGACCTTACCAAAAAACCGATAAACATCGTGGCGTCGGGAATCACCTGCGAAGACGAATCGAAAAGCAGACCATTGTTCCGGCCTAGAAAAGGATCTGCCATTTCATTAGCCCCTATGTCTCTGCTGCTGTTTTCCTCAAGCATTTGAAAGTAAATGTTCATCCAACTTCTTCAAGAAAAAAAATCTGCCAATCTCATGTCGTACACCTATGCGAAGTCATAAGGAAAATCCAGACAGTCCCAAACGACCGCACGTCCGCGTTGGAGGACACAAAGGAGAGGATGACGTGAACGATGCCTGATCAGGCACTTTACGAATTCGACCAGCAACATTGTCTGCACTGTTAGGATAAACTTACCCTATTCTCAACTATCTGTTCATTATGAGGGCTGGAACTGACCGTTTCAGAAGGAGACTGACATCCCCAACTCTGGTTGAAGGTTGCACATGCGCAATAACTCCAGCTCTCTGGTGTTACGGCAACTGCGACAAGATGAAACGGTGTCACACGCTTTTTGTTCGATTTCTTTGACCGGATGATTAGGACGTCCCCATTGGTCATTTTGTATATGGCAAACGAAAATTGTGCACAAACGAGAGGCATTCCACTTCATTCAAACGCCTCTACGTAGTGGATTTCGTCGAGAGACGGCACGGTCCTTCTCTCGTTATGGCAAGCTGGACCAGTATTTGTGAACGTGCCTACCGAATACGAGAAGGAACTCGGAGAGCCGGCATATATGCAGGGGAGAAAGCTACAGGCATGGGCGTCCGCTGGTTTATTCCCAGGGGGGGGCAAGGCACAAGAATGGCAGAACAGATGCACACACAAGGGTAATTTATCTTTTGTAAAATAATGATAAAGTACAAGGAATTATACCAGGGTAATTCCATCTCAAATCAGCCAGAGGCTGGAGCATGACCCCCTCTGATTTTGCTGAAAATTTTTCATGTGATACTCCTCATGACCCAAAGTTAGAATGTAAAATTTTGGTTTTGGGTATGGCACCGCTTTAG
This sequence comes from Darwinula stevensoni, assembly GCA_905338385.1. NCBI lineage: Eukaryota > Metazoa > Arthropoda > Ostracoda > Podocopida > Darwinulidae > Darwinula > Darwinula stevensoni. The sequence goes on along the minus strand of CAJPEV010000676.1, from coordinate 62,762 downwards.
CACAATAATTTGCTAAATTTTGTGAAATTAAAAAAGGTGCACCTCTTCACACTCGTGGGCCTAAAACTTTCTGACCAAAACGAACGCAGCAACACCATTGTTCTTCAAAACTTTCGAGGTTATTTCATATCCTTTTCTCCTCGAGGCGACACTGAATAAAATAAAGCTTTGTAAAATTTGCCTATTTTTGGTAGATTCAAAAATTTGCAAGATGTCAACATGTTCATCTAACCTAGCATGATCATTATATTTTCGGAATCAGCAGAAGATCTAATGATGTGTATCCCATTTTTCTCCCAACAAATTCCGTTTCAGGAGATGTGATGGCTCGAAATGTTCAAAATCACAAATTTCGCAAAAAAACACAGTTTTCAATTGTATGGTGCCTTTTTCTATGCAGCTCAACAAAATTGAAAGATTTGCCGAATGTCTGCCATTTACTTGAGCAAAAGATGAGAGCATTTTCAAAGCTCATATACGTTTTTAAACGCATACGACACGTTTTTACTCAGATCCCACCTCACAATTTCTGCCGTTGTTTTTAAGGCCAAAAACCACACAGTTTTCATTACCAGTTCTTAATTTTTTTTATTCATAACTGCAATCAAAGGAAAAATGTTTAGCCTTAAAAACAACGACAGAATTTGTGGACCTCAAAGTAGCCCTTACCTGTTGACCTATTATGCAACTCTTGTCAGACAATGAGACATCCCAGCAAACAATTTGAAACACATAACGCTGAATCAACGTTTGTAACATTGGTACAACATAGCCTTGTTTGCTGGGAGGGTCTTTTACTCCTTGAAGAGAAACAACAGGCACCTAGGTTATAAAAAAATAACAATGTAACTGCAAAAATGTAACCCTACGCTTCTAACTATGCCATAAGGGTGCCTTTTTTTTTTAGCTTTGATTTTTTAAAGCAAACTGGACACAAACAAGTGCCAAGGTGCAGGCATAGGTTCACTCAACTAGGGCAGGCCTACTGTGGGCCTGGTGTGAACGACCTACAAGGAAGACGTGAAATAGCCATTCAGCCTGGGATACTTGCATTCCATGTTGTACGATCTTCAGCTTTGGCGCGATGTTATGTAGAGCAGTAGTGTTACCAGAGCTTCTGGACCAGATGGGTTGATTACTTGCATTCCATGTTTTACGATCTTCAGCTTTGGCGCGATGTTTTGTAGAGCAGTAGTGTTACCGGAGCTTCTGGACCAGATGGGTTGAGTTGAATTTTTAACTCGTTAGGATGTTTCTTATTGCGTGGCAAGATTGGTCTAAATGGTGCTACGGAAGAAGAGATTCCAACATGAAGTACATAAAATTTCTTTTTTAGTACTACCAGTAAATTGCCAGGCCTTATTTCCAGGGGGGGGGGCAAGTGCCCCGCCTTGCCCCTGGGAGTGGACGCACATGGCTACAGGTAAAAGGATCTTATTCACTGACGGATCAGGATGACTCCATGATTTGATGATGGAAGCAGACTGACGTCTGCTTCCATGCGCAATGAATTCTTTTTTCCCTTGTCCCGACAAGTTTCAAACGTCATGGCGACTAAGCTTCATATGAAAGAAAAATACAAAGGTTTGTCAGAACCCTTTACGAAGGGAAGTCAATGAACTGCAAGATATTTTTTAAGAACTATTTAATTTATTCAAAGTGTCTATTATGTAAGCACAAGCCAAATGGTTCTGAATTTCATACTTCACCACAGACATTTTTTCCATTCGCGGTGTTTAGTTTTTACGTTGAGGGGACGTGGGTTCACATGATTTTTTGTTATACATTTCTTATTCATTCAAATGTTTCTGATATTATTTCATACTTTCCGGAAGAGGTCAAATGAAGTATTGCATGAAAGCTGAAATGTTCGATCTTTTAATCCCAGTTTTGAACGTGATACAAATGCATTTACAAATTGCTGCAGTTCTCTTACCTTGCTGAAGGTAAGAGAACGAAGGTAAGGGCTCCTTAAACATGAAGAGGACCAAAAAAAATCTCGACTGTTTGAGATGTAGATTTTCAATTGAAGCACCACACGATGAATTGAAAATGATTTAATATTGAGGAAGTTATTGGTATGAAGTGTGTCACACTCACTATTTTCAGAGCCCACTAAATGCATATACCGGTGAAAGATGCTATAGTCCTTTTTTTTCCAAAGTGGAGCGGTCGAGCTCTCCCTCTTCTCTCTCGCGTTTGTTTCCCGCTCGGTATTTCATGTCTTGCCTGTCATTTCGTGTCTTTGTGCTGGGCCATCACATCCAGTACATTTTCTTAGTCGTGAGGAATGAGTTCAACGACGGGGGTGGCCAAACGGCGGTTCGCTAGCTTATTGCGGTTCCCGTCCAGTTCAAGTTTGGCTTGCGGTGAAATATTTAGAGTCTAAACAAGCATTCCCTACAGTTTTAGAGTATGCATGTGTGTCTTGTGGCTTGTGAGTGTGTTTCTCGTGATTATGTCCTTTGAAGATTCTCCTATGGGACCCGTAAGGTCAGAAAGTTTGACCACCCTTGGTCTATGGCTTGACCTGTGGGTTGAATATTACGCCTACCTTTGTGTTGGGCGGTAGCACTATCCATCCTCTCAGATGTAGACTTCCTCGAATTTTGAATGTGCGACGCAGGATATCCGTTGAATAAAGTGGAGTCTTTTTTGTCTATTTTCTTTTTACCTGATTCGGCGCGACGTTGACGGGCTCTTGCAAGGCCCGAGATATCGTCTCGACGTCATGGTGCTGCAGTCGACTTGAGACATATGAACACCTTATCAGAACATTCATCATTTGTGTGACCCACAAACTATGCAAGTGAACATCAGGCCGTGGATAAAGTTCCTCTTAACATAGGTGAAGTGTGAGGTCTCTTGTCAATGGCCTCACATTTTCATTAAGCATAGGACCAGTCTGTGGCTAAAGAATCGAGGAAGAATAGGTAAATTCCGCTTTTTGGATTGAAGATGAGTGTGTTGCACGTCCCACAATTCATTTCATGCGAGCGTGCGCGCTTTGCGAAACAAACAGCCTGAAAATATCGACTAAACGAGAGAGTGCGCTGGAAACGTTCATTCTAAGCAATACCACGTAATGTGTACGTTAATCCTGCCAAAGTAACTCACGAAGGAAAGCATTTATTCATCTGGCAAATTACAATGTATGGTAAGAAAATGAAAAACGACTTTCAAACTAAATATCTCCCGTTACAACAGTCATTTTCGCGAATGTTTTAATTTGCATATATGAATTATGTTTCCAATTGAAACTTGAAATTTCACAAAATTCGTTATACCAAAGGCATACTGTCAGCTTTATTTTTAAAATATTTTACTTGGAGGGTGGAGAAAATGTTATGCTGGCATAAGCATCAGGAGAATAGAAAAGTCAAGAGGCATAGAAACGCTGGGCGCTGCTTTCATGCATATCATGATTCTTTTCCTCCTTTTTTTCTTTTTTTTCTTGAAATAAGCAAATGGGGGAGGGGGAGGACGTACCCCGCCCTGACACCTCTAGGGCTACGTCGCCGCCTGCTGATATAAGTAGAGTCCCGTGCACAGTCCCAGCACTATCCCTCCTGGACATCGAGACCAGGTCGAGATACCCTCACGTTTAAATTCTTTCGTATTGCTGGTTGTCTCAGGCTAATGGTTTTAATCAGCTTTTCCCCGGCAGCTCCTCCCAATTAAATCTGCAAAAACTGCCCAAGCAGCTTGTTTACGTATATAAAATATCAATTTTTTGCAAACAATGTAAATTTCTTAGGATTGGCATGAAAATGATATCACGTTTACGTAAAATTTACGTTCCTATATTTACGACACCAAAGTGTACTTGTATTTTACGTAAACTACACGTCACACCATCTGACGTGAAGTACATGATATCAAGTTTATGCAAAGTTAACATGACACTTTCCATATGAAACTTTAGCTGACCATCCCACAGCTGCAATACCAAGATTCTTCACTAGATGAACCCTTGTTCGCTGCACCCTACAAATGCTATTAAGTACTGGCTTTCCCGATATAGTATCAGATTTTCTTACCATCCTTCCACTTTTTATTAGGCAATCCATGAATATATATATATATGGAAAGCAGGAAATTATTACATATTTTAATAATATATGACTCAGGGAATCATTAAATGCTGAAGCTAAGTTTGTCATTACAACAGTGCTCGGGATTAGGAAAGAGTAGAATCCCAACTTACAAGTACTACCATACCTTCTCTATCCTTAATGGAATAGAACTCCTCTGAACATTTATTCCTACTCCCGAGAACCTGGTACGGGAGGAGGAACTAGTGAGTCACCTTGGTACTCTTGAGTGCTGGTGAGGATGAGTTCTTGTGTACTCGTCTACTCGTCCAAGTAACCTTGAGTTCCTAAGTATGGAAAGGGATGGGAGAAATGGGATGGGAGGGATGGGATGTATCAATTCCATTCGAAAGTACGAATTAGTTCGTTAAGTACACATGAATTTTAGGGGAAAATTCACATCAACTTTACGTAAAATGAATGAAAACATGCTGCTTGGGTGGTGATCTGATGATTGTGATTAGAGAGGTTGGACAGGTTCAAATCCTATTAGGAACTAAATTTTTTTTTATACCTTAAATATGCAAGACCTTGATTGCAACTCTCAGCCAACGACGGTACCACAATGTTTAATTTTTCTTCCATAAAATATTTAATTTTCTTTCATGAATATCAAAATTATTCAAAATGTAAAATTGAATTTCTTTTGCACTTCCCGAACACGATTTTCAAGTCTCTTTCCATATTTATCTATTAACAAAGTATCCTCCGTGTATGTAAGTATGGGAGGCAAACCAACCCCCATCCTCCACGCTGGATTAATCAATATTGTTCTGTAGTGGTTCACCCGAGCTACTTCTGGTGCAACATAATTTGCCGAGCAGCCCAGTTCCACTTCCAATGCAGTATGGTGACCAGCCAATTTCACTTTAGTTGTGTCCAAGATTGCTTTCCAGTACCTTAAAGAAAATTGTGTTCTCTTGTTTTGCGTAAGGAATGGTAATGAATTTGAAGGCCCATTAAATAGGGCTTGCTTGAACCTGAAGGAACAAGTTTCATTTAGGAACTTGTTATCTCCAAGTTGTTCCCTGATGTTGTACAAAAGATCAGGATACGTGTCCACACTTGTAGGGATTATGGCTTCATCTGGATCTTGAACAAGTACATAGTTGTAATTCGAAATAGAATTGAGGTAGCAATGGTTCAGAATCACGTTTTCAAACTCCCATATACCTGACGTTATTGCATGGAATAATAGTTCATTAGTCTTATGTAGATACTCTCTCTGAAGCAATGGGTCATTTGGAAGCGTTTCCGGGAGCCAAGCTGGAGTTACATCGACGAAACCTTCGCCTACATAATGCTTAATAACTTCCATGGCTCTTGGACTACTTGCCGGATAAACATGGATGCTAACGTGGTCCACACGAAGAATCTTCAGAAGTTCGAACCACTCCACTAGTCTGGGAGCGATTGCATCATCAGGATACAGACCTTTGGTGCATACTTTTATGTTTTGCTTCTGATTTCTGGGTTTCGATATTATTCTTGTAAGATTCAGTTTCGTAGATTCATTGTAAGGTGTGAGCAATTCCAGCTCATCAGGAAGTGGTTCTTGAACTATTTCAAAATCACAGAAGATTTTGCAGATGTTGAGTCCCACCTTTCTAGGAATGTAAGAGAGTACTCCCTCCACGGCCATGCTTTTATTTGCAGTATTGCAGTATATTTTCCTACGGGGATCTTTTGTATTCAAATATTTTCCTTCTACGAGGGCAAGAACGAGAACGTGAGGATGTCTGGGGTTCCGCATATCCCAGAAACCGTAATATGGATGGAGTCTTGCCTTTCCTATTTTAAGCGATTTTGGTGGTCCCAGGGAGGCTTCGCGACGCTCGAAATCGGAGAACTGTTGATAGCGCGTACACACGTCAACGGTGTAAGGAATCGGGGTGCTGAAGATGAAGACCAGAACTACAAAGATCGACAAGAGCACAGGAGTGTTAATCTGACAGCATTCCATTCCTGCAGGTTTAGATGAGGGATTCTCAACAAAACTGAAATAAAACATGAAACGGTTCATTCAGTCAAATAATGATCAAGTTTCATGTCAAGCGCACATACTTTACATGAAAGCAAACTTCCAAATTAACGCTAAAAATAATGGGTTAAAAATTCACGACTATAGATGCAATAACCTGAGTGTTATAAGAGCATTATCCAGAAGCTATTGTAAAATTCCGAGAAAACAACGGTCACTGGGATGAAGAAAGCCACGTCGCAAATAATACCAACATGCAGAGCGGAATTATTTCTGCCATTCCTTGCGTTGCGTCGAAATATGACCTTGATCATCTACAGAACGTAGAACCGATTCCAGAAGGCACCCTACTGTGTCAAGATTACTATCTAGAAATAAGAAGTACTCCTTTTCCCAGAAAGAATTCCGGCATGAGTTTCTCTTTACGTGCTATCGACTGCTAAAGATTTATTCAAAATTTTTTTTTACTTTGCCTTAGCTAGTCAAGGTAAATGTTGCGTAGTAGGTGGACTATCATACTCTTCTTATTTTTTAACTCGTTCTCATCAGCATCCGCAGGTTGACCTGCACCTTAACAGTTTGTAATTATTTTTTCTCCCCAGACTCGAGAAGCACACAATATATCATATTATCTTGGAAGAAAGGCATATAATTTTATTCAACTGCACCTGTAGCATTTGAATTTTCCTACATTGAAAAAGCTTTTTCCTATATTCCGACGTCCATACCAACTGCACGTTTGACTTTCCATAGGTCGCAATTGACGTTCCAATACAAAACACATTCGTCGTTTTTCTCAGTGTGCACAAATAATGTATATTCCCTTTGGGAGGCGTGTCAGGGTTTTTTTTCGGAAGGCGTTCGTAAACGGCATATTACCTTAGCGGTTACTATAAACGATCGCCCCGATTCGTCAGCTTCATTTGCTTGCTAACTTTCTTACTATGGGTGAGTTCTCCTAAGTTCTCATTTTCATTTTGAACAAGCAACAAGTTCTGATACTGATTTGTTCTTTCATTAAGGCGAAACTCTGCTGGGTGGCCAATATCTGTGGTTGTCTATGCTGATTCATCAGTTACTTGCCACCAGGCCAAAAACTGGCTGCGAATGAGGTTTTTAAAGGTTCCATATGTTGGCCATACGTATATTAGAGATAGTACATTGATACATCCTTGAAACGTATTTCCGCCCCCTCCCCTCGCCCTATTTCTTCCGCTCTCTTCCGCCCACATATCCGTCGAGCATGCACTCTATTTTCCATTCGGGTCACTATTCGCCACTATAGGCCTCTCCATATGTTCGTCTCCCCCGCGACATTGCCAATTCTGTGCTAGATGATTGGGGTATCGCTCATGGGAAAAACGGCTGTATGACGTCGGAAATATTTTATGAAGATATACTTTCTGTATTCTGCCATAACCTTGTCGCACAAAAGAGCCTCTTCCCCTTGATCCTTTTTGAGGATGGACATCCCATACCCTTTACAATACAGTTGATTAAGCTTTGTGCAAAGCTGAAGATGAGTTATGTGGTTCTATACTCCCAACCCTCACCAAGGAAGACTTAGCTGGAGAGATCTGGGATGCGACGGAGGTGCTGAAGAATCGGACTTTCAGGAGTGCTAGGGGTTCGGGAAGACACAAAATGTAGAAACTGCTCTAGGAGACAGTGCTGCCATACTTGCAAGAAGTCAGTGCAGCCATACTGGCAAGAAGTCCGTGCAAAGAAGGTGGAACTGAAATGAAGATGTCGTGGGTCCACCCTTCGATGATTTATGAAAGAGACCGACTTCCTGAATTTCGGCTTCGTTTTCATTTTTTATCATAATGGATTCATGTATAATTGTAAAATATCAGTGGCGAAAAACTATCCGAAATGGTCAAACACTGGTGTGAAGTGGCTAAGAAAAGAGTTTGTTGCATTATTCAAATTTGTTACCTTTTGTTCATGTACTTTAAAAATGAAGTAAAATGAATGTCATCAGTAGATTTACATCTCATTTCTCTATTACTGAAGCAAATAAATCAACGCTATGTCTTCATGTCTAAAGAGGGATTTGTAAGTTTGGCAATGGGCTTAAACGACCAAAAATTGGAGTGTTTACCCTATGTCCCTACCTAAACTGCCACGAACGTTTCCCTATGCCAGTCTCAAGGAATATGCTGAACTCCAGCGATTAACTTATGAAAATGATCTGTCTCTGGTTCTGAAGAAGAGCCTCTGCATCTATTTCCACTGAAAGCTGAAAAGGACACTGCTTCCCTATTGCCGATCCAGAGGAGATTAACTACCCATCAAAGGAAACGTAAGGAAACTGTTCACATGACATAACTGTTACTTTTAGATGAATCGAAAGAAAGCAGTATCAGAATCTTGCGAGACCTTACCAAAAACCGATAAACAACGTGGCGTCGGGAATCACCTGCGAAGACGAATCGAAAAGAAGACGAGATTTCCGGTCCAGGAAAGGAACTGCCATTTCATTGACCACTATACCTCTGCTGCTATTTTCCTCAAGCATTTTAAGGTGAATGTTCGTCAAACAAAAAATCTGCCACTCTCATGTCGGAGGCCGACGCAAAGTCACGAGAAAAACCAGACAGTCCCCAATCGATCGCACGTCCGCGTTAGAGGACACGAAAGAGGGGATGAAGTGAAGGATGCCTGATCGGACATTTTACGAATTCGACCAGCAACACTGTCTGCACTGTTAGGATGAACTTTCTCTATTTCTCAACTAAGTATTTGTTCGCTATGAGAGCTGGAACTGATCGTTTTAGGAGACTGACATCCTCAACTCAGGCTGAAGGTTGTACATGCATAATCACTCCAGCCCTCTGGCGTTACGGCATCTGCTACAAGAATTAAAGATGTCAAACGCTTTTTGTTGGATTTCTTTGACCGCATGATTAGTATTTCCCCGTTTCTCATTCTGAATACGGCCAATGAAAGTTGTGAACTCTCGAGAAGCATTCCACTTCATTCAAATGCCTCTACCTAGTGGATTCCGTCGAGAGACTGCACGTGTTTCCCTCGTTACGGCAAGCTGGACCGGTATTCGTGAACGTGACTACCGAATACGAGAAGGAACTCGGAGAACCGGCATATATACAAGGGAGAAAGCTACAGGTAAAAGGATCCTATTCACTGACGGATCAGGATGACTCCATGATTTTCTGACGTCTGCTTCCACGCACAATGAATCCTTTTTCTCCCTTGTCCCGACAAGTTTCGAACGTCATGGCGACTTAGCTTCATATGAAAGAAAAATAGAAAAATACAAAGGGTTTTTAGAAACCCTTTGCGAAGCAAAGTCATAAAGCTGCAATATATATTTTTCAATAACTATTTTATTTATTTAAATTGGATAATATGTAAGCACATGCCAAATAGTTCCGAATTTCATACTTCACCACAGACATTTTCTTCAATTCGCGGTGTTAAGTTTTAACGTTGAGGGGACGTGGTTTTTTTGTGTTTGACATGATTTTTTTTTATACATTTCTCATTCATTCAAATGTTCCTGGTATTTTTTTTCATACTTTCCAGAAGAGGTCAAATAAAATATTGCATAAAAGCTGAAATGTTCGATCTTCATCCTTGGTTAGAACGTGATACAAACGCATTTACAAATTGCTGCAGTCCTCTTAACCAGCCGAAGTCCGGCTCATTAAAAATAGAGAAGAGGAACAAAAAAATTTCGACTATTTGAAACGTAGGTTTTTCAATTGGAGCACCACACGATGAAAAGAAGTTACCGTTGAAGCGGTAGTTGGTTTAAAATAGGTCACACTATTGTCACAGCCCACTAGAGGAATATGCTCATGAAAAGTTCTAAACTCCTTTGTGTACCCAGCGTGGATCGGTTCCCCCTCTTACCTCTCGGGTCTGCTTCCTGCTCGGTCTTTTATGTCTCGTCTGTGACTTGGTGTGTGTTGGACCCTCACTACCAGTACGTTTACTTAGTCGTGAGGGATATGTTCTACGCCAGGGGTGGCCAAATCGCGGCGTGCGAGCTGTATGCGGTTCGGTGCAGTTCAAGTCTGGTTCGAGGTGAAATATTACAAGCTTTATAATTTAAAATTCATTCTATACCAGTCTGGAGTATGCACATGTAAAGGGGTGTGTGTCTTGTTGCTCTCTCTGCCCTATGAAGATTTTCCTATAAGTCTCATAAGGTCAAGAAATTTAACCACGCCTCGTCTATTCCTTGACCTGTGGGTTGAATATTACACCTACCATCGTCTTAGGTGATAAATTTATCTATCCTGGCAGGTGTAAACTTCCTCGAAATTTGAATGTTCAGCGTAGGATTTGCTCTAAATGAGATGGAGTATTTTTTGTCAACTTTCTTTTTACCTGATTCGATTCAGTGTTAACGGGCTCTTGCGAGGTCAGACTTATCGTCTCGAGGTCATTGGTGCTGCATTCAACTTGAGATACATAAACACACTATCACACCATGCATTATTTGTGTGACCCTCACACCTTGAAAGCGAACATCTGCCTGTGGAGAGACTCCCTCTTAACATAGATGAAATGTGTGGTCATTTATTGAAATGGCCTCAAATTTTCAATTAAGAGTAGAATGTCCTATAAACTAATGCCCCACACTACTGGCAGATCGAGAAGTGGAAATTGTTTAGACAAAAGTTTAAGTTCACAGCACTCAACATCCGTTCTCCGTAGGCTGGCATTGAGCTCCATTCGAATTGCTAATTGATGCACCAGCTCGTTGATCGCGAGACATTACTCACTCCCAAGCTGTTAAGCGGGTACTTCGTTGCAGTCCTGAAAACTTCTCCATTGTCTGTACTTTGGGAAGGGAAGATTTGTAGAATACATCCAGTATGAAAAATATAAGGCCTGTGAAGTATTGGAAATATGGTTTATGTGAAGTGACACTGGGTGCACGATGGCAGAAAGTGTGGGAATACTTGTAACGTGTCAAGCACTTTTATGATACGTGCGTGACCGAGCTAGCCATTCAATCGCTTATGATCTCTAACATATATCACATGATCATATGCCATATGATCTCTACCGTTGTCGAAAAAGCAAACGACATCCAGACAATTTCCTATATAACAGTCTAGCTCGAGAAATCCACGAATGCGATCTCCACCACGGTAAACACAACAGTACATGAGGAGGCCGGCACAATACTGCGAGAGTCTTCAACTCTCGCAGTATTGAACGCCTTTAGCTCCCGTTCAAGCTTCCCAAGTCTGAGGACAGGTGTCACGCCGGCTTAGGGGAAATCAAGGTATATACAGGGTGGTCCTAGTCTAGTGTAACAAACAAAATTGCAATTTTCTTAGGAACAGCATTTCTTATTGATTTGAAATTTCCACAGCATGTTCCTGACATAATATACCAGACATAATGTAAGCTCCATTCAAAGTGGCCACTCGACCAAACCTCTTCTCGAAGTTGTTGAGGCTGTTCCTGACTACTTTCTTCGAAATTTCGCCCTAAATACGAACCAAATCTTGTCTGAGATCATCCAGACTGGAGTGGGACTCGGAACAAGCCTTAGACTGGATGATCGACCATATGGCGTAGTCTAAATGGTTCAAATCTGGAGACGACGGGACCACTCCTTCCTTGGTCAAGATCCCTGCCAAATTCTTGAGACACCGATCATGGGTCACATTAGCCTTATGAGATGTTGCTCTGTCCTGCTGGAAAGTCCAAGGCTCATCCCCGAGCAGATCTTGAGCCCATGGGGGCAGGATTAATTTTATGTAGACGTTGTTGTTGATTTTGTTGCCCTCGGAAACGAAGACGAGTGCAGACTTGCCCATGTTGGTGATGGCCGCCCACGCTATAACTGAGGCTGGCTTCTGGGTGCGAAACACTATTCCAGCATGGTCGGATATCTCCTCTCAACTTCGTGCCAAAACCAGATCATTTTGCCTCTTGTGGACTACCTGGACCGAGAATAAAATCTCGTCCGAGAAGACGATGTTGGGGGCCGAACCATTCTTGAGCCTCTCTAGCATCTGATGACTTCGGGACAGTCTCTTACTCTTGGTGGCTCTATTGAGGAACTGTCGCTTCTGGAGCCGGTAGGAGGTTAACCCTAGTTTGTTCTTGATCATCCTCACCATTGTCAACCTCGAGATATTCATCTCCTTCACCATCTTCCTGATGGACCTGTTGGGATTCCGCCAAATGCAGAGCCTGACTTGGCAAACCAATTTATTCGTTCTCGTCATTTTCCTGCTGCCTCCAGATCGTTTGCCAGTAGAGCCTGTCTCAAGGATTCCATCAAATATCCATTTGATGAAAGTTCGGCTCAAATTCAACTTCTTGCCCGCCTTCTCAATTTTCGGTCTTTTCAAGCCCTTTGCATGCCCTTTTCGTCGCCATTTTCTCCGCTTGTGTTCAAACGACAGAATCATATTCAAGACTGGATTAAACAGCAGAAACGTACGATTTCCGAGTAACATTTGAACTACAGGAGTCAAGTATTTGGGGCAAGAGGGGACTTTGAAATTTTGCTATACTTGACCTTGACCACCCTGTAGATGAGAGGCATCAGGTAGTGACGACAGCTCCACATGACGCCATTTTTAGTCCAAGCGCGGCCAGACTTTCCATTTTCTGCCTCCTTACTGCCACGAATATGTACACTTTTTGCTAGGGGCAAAGGGTGCGAAAACTAATATTTTAGACCTATCGCCTTTCCCAATCGAGATATCCCATCTTTCATCTCAAAAGTCGTTGATTTTCATGAAAACATGAATTACGGTCGTGCCGACGTGACTGTTTCTTCTGCCTTACACCATTGCTCTTTCCATGCTCCATCAATAAACTAGACCAATATTCGCCTGCCATTCTCATTGTGACGTACCGGGAAAAAAAAGCAGATGTATGGCAAATCTGTGCCTATCCTAGTACTGCAGTCGTCAGTTCCATCAATTTAAGAGGGATTAAACAAGGGGCCATAAATTGCAGCTTTTAGTGTAACGTTCCTTTGCACTCCTACGAAATTTTCCGATGTGATTTGAGGATGATTTCAGTTTCAGGATTTTCAATTATCAGAGACCATACCAATTTCTAATAACTTAGATTTCACCTTCTGGTAGGATGTAAATTGGAGTCTCATGCTCTCCAATGAAGAGTGGAATGGATCTGCAACACTGATGCCTTTGAGATGTCTAAATTATGGAATACATACATTCTTTCTTTTCCTTGTGCAATACTGAACTCTAAGGTGTCCCACACTCAGTTGTTGATGGATCACTTTACAAATAATGATGGTATTTATGTGTTGCCTGTTCTTCAGGAATTTACAAACTTTCTAAGTACGTTTCCCCATACTCCACAGTTTTTATCTTCCTCAGTAATATTCCATAGTCAACAGCATCAATACTTTATTTTTTTATCATTCAATATGATCACAATATCATTTATCACGCTGACATTGAAGGAATTCTTCAAATCAAATAAAGCCACAAAAGTAACAAGAAGCACCAAGCAACAAAACATCTGGCAAATTATAAAGATACACTACAGACACTATCCAATCCATGAACTCATATTTATAATTTAACTGCCGCAAAGAAAATAAATCTAAGAAATACTGCAATTAACCAGATTAACAAGGTCTATACCTGAACAAAAAAGCATTTAAAAGCTCAATACAATCCGGAATAAATTAAAATACTGCAATGAATATCAAGAAGGCCTAGGCCCAAACGAAAATGGTATTTCACTCCATGGACTCTGGGGCCAGGACCCTCCCACTTACAAATCAATGCCCGTGGAGCACGTCTTTCCGAATCTAGTGGAAACTTGAAGAAACTGAGCCAATTTCTGCTTCTGTTCGAGGCGTTTGGGACAGAACACGCTGGCATCTCCATGCAATGTAGGAGGAACGGGATACCAAGCATGGATTAAAGATGGCTCCATCACAGCCCATCATTGTGCCTATGGGTTGTCCTTACCTGGGAGCTATAGCATTTTCGATTTGCCCTGGGGGAAATAAATCGCCAGCCGAAGCCGGGAAAGTCCAGGACTCAAGTACCATCGAAAATATGACTTCCGCTGCATGGAGGAAAAATTCAATTCAAATTTTCAAATGAAAAAAGCTGTCATTCGTATGTTATAGACCAACGTGAAATCACGTGAAACTCAAAACAGTCATCCATCGGTCGCGCGTCCGCTTTGGTGAAGATGGAAGAAGAGGAAGACTTGAAGGATGTCAGATGGGGTATCGTACGAGTTCGACCAACAACACTGTCTGCACTGCCACGAGAAGCCGCACTGTGCCTTTCTCACCAACGTATCCATCAGCTCCGAGGGCTGGAAGTGAACTGATTGCTTGAGGAGGTGAATGCACCCCGACCGCGGCTGAAAGCCGCGCATTAGCGATTGCATCCAGCTCTCCGCTGCTATGGCAACTGCGGACAGACAAAAGACAAAAGGGTCAAACACTTTTTGTTTCATTTGTGGAAAGCAAGATCAGCCGTTTTCGCGTAGATCATTTGGGGTTGACAGATAAAAACGCTCTACCCCGGAGAGGCATTCCCTTTAACTTTCCCCAAAAACCACTCAGTGCAATCACTCCTGAGACAACACATCTTTCTCTCATTATAGCAAGCTGAGCTAGTATTGGTGAACATGTCTGCTGAATATGAGGAGCCCCTAAACATAGCATAGCCGCTGGGAAGATACATAGCATAGCCGCTGGGAAGATAGCTACAAGGAAAATGATATGACAGATTGTCGCTTCACCATGACTCCATGTTTTTCTAACTTCTGCCTCGACACAAAACCATTTCCTCCTTTCACTGGACCCTGAAAAATCCGAACGCCATGGCAACCTTACTTTTGATGGTATAAAGCCACTAAGAGTTGTAAGTACTTCTTGCTAAGGGAAGTCATGAAGCTGCACCATATCTTTTAGGACTGTTAATACATTTTAAGATGCATTTAATGAAGGTGAAGTTCACTATGCCTTCGAATACCTCGAGGTGAAATGCTCTTGATACTTAGAATCTAAACGTCCATTCAGGACAAGTCTAGAGAATGTATGTATACCCAAGTGTTTGCCTTGTGGCTCTCGGCTTTATGAAGGTCTTCTTATGCAGCTCGTAAGGTCAGGAAGTTTGGGCATACCTTGTCTATGCCACGGCTCGCGGGTTGCATATGAAGCCAATCATTGTGTTGGGTGATGAGACCATCCAGGCAGATAAAGGCTTTCTGGAAATGTGAATGTTTCACTCAAGATTTGCTAGGAAAAAATGAAGTCTTCTAACCCCAGTTTCCTTTTAAACTGATTCCGTCCAACGTTGACGAGCACTTGGCGAGGGCAAAGTTACTGCCCCGAGTTAATTTGTGCAGCATTCGACTTGAGATACATTTACACATTATCACACCATTCAATATTAGTGCGGCCCTCACACCCTGTAAGGAACATCAGGCTGTGGAGAGACTCCCTCGTAACTCAATACGTGAGGTCATTTTAATAAATGACTACACATTTCATGTCTTAAGAATCAGTGGTATCGCTGAAATTCTATATTTATTATGTATTCATGTATTCTACAATGTATGTATTCTACAATTTATTATGTATTCATCATATGTATTTGCTGTATTCATAACGTTCCAATGTGATGTAATGACGGAAAACACAGCGCCTGGAGTCCTTAAGGGAATTCTGTGCTCATGGAGTTGAACTAGAGCGGAGATCAATATGCCCTTCATTACCTTGTTAGCGATCAATCTAACACGGCTATTTCAATTTGGGGAGTTCCAACCCGTGATGATTGCTAACAGGGTGGGATTTCAGCACCTAACCGAATCAGCTCTGTTGCACCAACACGTGTTGAATGGGTGTGGGATTTTCATGAGGGATTCCGCCAGTTGGATTACGAATGAGTGTGTTGCATGACCAACAATTCATCTCATGTGTGCGTGGGGGTTTTGCGAAACGCGCTGCCAGATAATGCCAGTATAACAAGAAAAAAGCACTGGACATGTTTGCTTTCGCCGGTACTGTGGACGTTATTCCTGTCTAACGATGGAAATCGCCTATTGGCGATGTACAGTGTTTGACCAAATGACATGCAACTTTTTTCAACCTAAATATCTCCTCTCACAACAGACATTTTCGCGAAACTTCTACTTTCCTTGCGCAGGCATAGAACATTTTTTCTAGAATGGCCTCAATACAGTGATCTACACACGGAACTTAGATTCCAGTATGATCCCCTTCGAAACCGTTCCCCTATCTCGCGAAACACTTCTCCCAACGTTGACAAAGCGATTGGAACACTGGCTATACCGTGTGGCATATTTCTTCAACGCGTTCGTCGCAGCTGACGAGAGTGAGTCTGTAACGCTGTGGCGACAGGCTTTCAAAACGAAATTATTTCCGAGAAACAGCGTAATCCTTCTACTTCTCGCGTAAGTTGTACAAGCGATTTTGCGACAGGCGCAAGTCCGTTGAAGATGACAAACTCAATGGACGGCCATAGAAAAGCCGTAACGAGGAAACTATCTAAGCACTCTCTGAGCTTGTCCGCATTGAACGTGAGTAATCAACCATGGGCGGGCCACGGAATTTATAATCAATCGTTAGGTGAAATTGCTCTCACATTCTTCGTAATCATTGGACCTTCAGGCCTCACGCTGTTGTCATTGGATGAAATTCTTTCTGAAAGGCTGTCTCTAATACGGGGAAGACGCTCTCCAGTCAGCCACGACCAATGTGTTGAAGGAGATTGTCAAGAATGGGTTTTAGACTCAGGGAGGCGTAAAGCCAGGGAAATATTAAAAGGGCCTTACCATGAATCTATGTTTATTTATGATTCGTCTGCCATTTTTAAAAATAATAAGCTCATGAGAACCATCAGCAAATGACAATCAGCCCCGAGAAAGTATTTAAATGGAATAGGAGATCGAAATGTTCTTGATGAATACCAGGAGAAACAGCGCTTGAGTGTTTCCTCATTTAACTACCAGCAGGAGCTGTTATTCATTCTCAATGTATAAAATCCTTGAAATACGAGGGGCAGTCAAATGAAACGTAGCGGATGAAAATTTCAGACATTGAAATCAACTTACATGTTAATAATCACCATGGTTGGCAAGGCACTTCTTCCATTGTGAAACCAGACGACGGATGCCCTGAAATCGAATCACTGCACGCTGCTCTTCCTTGGACGCTTCCATCTTGTACACCGCCATATTCGAGAAGCCCCTGTCAGCGCGACAATGGCAGGGGCGCCAACCCCTGCGCGGTGTTGCAAGCCGACAAGCAGGGCTACCACCCCACCAACGATGACCACTGGTCAGCGCTCCTGTATTACATCACAGGCTTCCGCTACGTTTCATTTGACTGCCCCTCGTATATGCTGATAGCGTTCCTTCGGCTCAACAAATTCGGAGGAAATTTGGCAAAGGTATTGGATACATACTAATTCGTGCAAAGTGTTAATAACTCTATTGTGAGCGGAAATATTTACAAAGTCACCGATATCTTTTTTTGCCATACCTTGCACACGGTTTACACGGGGTTTACGAAGAGGATGGTAAGAGATTTCTGTATAAGGGGAGAAGGGATTCATTGAAAGTTAAAATCCAAGGTGGGGCCAAAGTTACCGCCTTTTTATGTTTAAATTTTCTTTAAAACATTAACTATTTTCAAAAACAATGTGAGAAATAGTAAAATTAATAATCTTCGGAACACAATGAGATTAATTTTGCCCGAAATGACTAGCTCCGGCGTCGATGCACAGCTTCAGTCTCTCCGAAAAGTTGTCAACGATTTTTCCAAAATCTCCAGGGAAATTTCATCCAATGCCTTCTTCAGAGCTCGCTCCAGCGATTTAATTGATTTGTGGGGCTTTGCACAGGTCTTCGACTCCAAGATACCCCAGATTGAGTAGTCCAAAGGGTTTAGATCCGGCGAATAGGGCGGCCATTCTTGTGAAGAGGTGAAATCCGAGAAACTTCCTCTGATAAAATCTTGGGTGATTCGAGCCTTGTGTGTCGGTGCAGAATCCTGCTGGAACGTCCATTCTTCTTCTCCGAAATCTTCTAGAGCCCACAGAAACAGTTTGCCCACCAGAATTTGTTCTTGGTAGATCCGATTGATTTTGACTCCCTCCTCGACGAAAACGAGTGGAGTTTTGGCCATCGCTTGCAACTCCGGCCCAGACCATGACAGACTTCGGATTCTGACTGCGGTCGACAACCCTGCCATGAAGAGGAGCTTCTGCAGCCCAAATCCTGTCGTTGAAGGAATGTGTGCCTGCTCGATCGTGAAGAGTTTCTCGTCCGAAAACAGAATTGATTTGTGTCGTCCAGCGGCGAATCGTCTTTTCAAAGCTTTGCACCATCCAGTCGAGTAGCTTTCATTGTGTCGGTGAGCAGATGAGATTCTTGTTGCTTCTAGGCCTTGATGCTGATCATTTTTGAGTATTCGCTGAACTGATTTTCGGGAAATTTTGACAGCCTTGGCGAGTTTCCTTTTAGACCTCCCGGGATTCCTTTGGATTCGTTCCTTGATCTTTCTTCAGTTAATGGGGGTGTTTAAAGTCCTCGGACGACCATTGCGAACGGGGTCATTTTTGTTCCCAGTCTCTTGGTAACGTTTGACGGCATCGAAAACGGGCATTCGTTGCAAATTGAGCAGGCAGCCGATCTCAGCAATTCGCTTTCCTTCTTCAAATAAACGGACAACTGCAGGCCGAAATGAACTCTTGCCTGCAATAAAAAAATTGAGAAGAACAAAGCAAATGAAAAAGCATGAAGTGCGTATGAAAGAAGAGAAAAAATGCTACAAAAATGCCAATCACAACAAAAATAATTTATAATAAATGACGGGAACTTTTACGCCACCCTGTATGATATTTCAAATCTTAACAGACTCATTTGGGATTACGTCCTCCCATTAGTTCTTGATTTTTCTCTCTATTGCTGTTAGTACGAAAGATATGGATGTATAATTCGGCGAAATTCGTCTTGATATACTTCCATAATCCCATATTTTCATTATGTCCTTCAGTAAGCTGCACTAGGTGAAACTTTGCCAAAAATCCTAAAGCCTGAACCAGATGCTACCGACATTTCCATTTAAACATAAAACAATTGAGGAAAGAAACGAATTCCAAGCTGAATTTCAAAAATAGATAAGGTAGTACTTCGGAATGAAATCCGTGGAAAAAATAGTTATCAGATGATTATGATGTGAGAGGCTGGATAGTTTCAGGTATAATTCATGCTTATATTATTTCATTGAATGTTCAACCTAACTTTAGTTGGAACTCTCGACCAACAATGGTACCATTATTTTTATTTCTTCTCAAAATCACTTTCACTTTATTTCACGAAGATCATGACTTTTCAAAATAAGAAATTGAATTTTTTTTGCATTTTCTGAATTCGACTTTTAAGTCTCTTTCCATATCGATCTATTAACAAAGTATCCTCCGAGTAGGTAATTATGGGAGGTGCACCAGAGTTCAATATCCACGGTAATTCAGGTATTTTTGACCTGTAATGGTGTAAACGAGCTACTTCAGGTGAGAAATATTTTACCGAGCAGCCCGGTTCCACTTCCAAGGCACTATGATGGTAAACTAATCTCACTTTAGTCGTGTCCAAGATCGATTTCCAGGGTCTAGAAAAAAACTGCGTTCTCTTGGTTAGCGTGAGAAATGGCGACTTTGAAGGCCCAATGAATAGGGCTTGTTTAAACATGAAGTAACAAGTTTCGTTTAAGAACTTTTTTTGTCCAAGTTTTTCCCTAATGTTGTACAGGAGATCAATATACGTGTCTACACGTGTGGGAATTATGGCTTCGTCTGGATCTTCGATAAGGACATATTTGTAATTTGAAACTGAATTGAGGTAGCAATTGTTCAGAATCAGGATTTCAAACTCCCATAAACCTGACATAATTGATTGGAAAAATTCATGATTCTTATTGAGATACTCTCTCTGAAGCAATGGGTCATTTGGGAGCGTTGCCGGAAGCCACGCTGGAGTCGCATCGACGAAACCTTCGCGTACATAATGCTGAATAACTTCCATGGCATTTTGACTACTTGCCGGATAAACATGGATGCTAACGTGGTCCACACGAAGAATCTTTAGGAGTTCGAACCACTCCACTAGTCTGGGAGCGATTGCATCATCTGGAAACAGAGGAACGGTGCATACTTTAATGTCTCGCTTCTGATTTCTGGGCTTGGGTATTATTCTTGTAAGATTCAGTTTCGTAGATTCATTGTAAGGTGTGAGCAGTTCCAGTTCATCTGGAAACGGTTCTTCAACTATTTCAAAATCACAAAAGATTTTGCAAAATTTGAGTCCCTTTTTCCCGGTGTTACAAGAGATTATTGCCTTCACCACCTTGGTTTCATACGCAGTCTTGCAGTAGACCCGCCTGCGGGTATCTTTTATGTTCATAAAGTTTCCCTCTACAACTGCGAGAATGAGAACTTGGGGATGGCCAGGATTGCGGATGTCCCAGAAAGCGTAATATGGATGGAGTCTTGCCTTCCCTATTTTAAGTGAATTTGGTGGTCCCTGGGAAGCTTCGTGAGGCTGGAAATCAGAGGGCAGGAGATAACGCGTACATACGTCGATGGTTTCAGGCATCTGGGTGCTGAATATGAGGACTAGAGCTACAATGATCGACAAAAACACACGATTCTTGTTTAGCTTGCGTTTCATTGCTTAAAAGATAGATTCTCAACAAAACTGAAAGAAAATATGAAATAGTTCATGCAGTCAAATAATGATGAAGACTTTATGGCAAGTGAACATACTTCACTTGAAAGCGAACCACTAAAAAAACGGCAAATATAATGAAAAATAAATTCACGAATATAGCTGCAGCAACCAGAGAGTCCTATGTGCATTATCATGAAAGTTTTGGCAAAATTCCGAGGAAAGACGGGTCACCAGGTTTAAGAAGGTTACGTAGGAAATGACATCAACGTGGAAGCAAAAAATGATGCCTTTCCATGCGCTGCGTCGGTCAGTTCTCATATGGCGTCGATCATCTACAGGACGTTGAACCTATTCCAGCAGGTTATTGTGGTTCGAATACTATCTAGAGATAGGAAGTACTCTTTATTCCAGAAGGAATTCTGGAATTCCAGCATGAGTATCTCTTTACGTGCCATCGATAGCTAAAGATTTATTAAAATTTTATCTCGACTGCGTAAGCTATTCAAAGTGCGACGCCTTTGGCGACGCTGAAACTTCCTTCGGTGAGCGGAAGCTTACTGGAGCACATCTGCATCGGCAAACCGAATTGCACCCTGACGTCCTCTAAAAGCTGGAGCTGAGTAGAACTCAATTATAAAGTACTCAGCTAAGTAATGTAATGGGCTCAGCTTGACAACGGATATTCAGTTTCAGCGAGGTTCCAAGGTAAAATTACTTGCTGCAAATGGCATGTATGCAAGGCCTGAGCAGAATCGGCTTACCAAACTGGAAAGCCGAAATCCCATTGTTGCACTTCAACATTGAAATATCCCGTTCCTTTCATGGCAAAAGTTCTATAGCCTGCCCCATGAGAAATTTAGATAAACATCTATTGCGCATCCGTTCCCCATATAGCAAATAAAAATAATTCACCTGGAAACTTCCAAATTCTTACGCTGGAATCCTTAAAAAGTGCTGTATTAAATATGCTAAATTTCTGCTCATATGCAGAAGATGATGCCATTTTTAAGGGACATTGAAAGAGAGTCAAATTTTAATTGCATACCCTTTTGAGAAATAATACCGTCAGCTTTACAGATTTTATGTTTCAAAATACTAAGGTCTATCTACATGATTTTCATCATACGCTTGCGAATTTGTATGACCTTGGGACGTACTTTGGACGTGCCTTCGGGGCTCTATGATAAAAAAATGTTTAAAATGTATTTAAAGCATCCGTTTTCAAGGTTAATAATCCGCTTTAACTCCTGGCTTTGGCTATTCTCGCGCCTTCGTTACTCGCGCCTTAAAAATAAGGTCGTATGAGGAAATAAAAGTGGCGTCATAGGACGACCACCTTAAGGATCACTTGGTAATACTCACTATGCGTCGATTACCTTTCCAATATTGAATTTAATTCCTTTTTATGGTCGACACACTTCTTTGCATATAAATATATAGAAATATATAATACTTGAAATAAATGCTCATTACTTCAGCATTTTTATGCAATAATTATTTGTAGGCTACGTAGACTGCATAGGGTCTTTAGTCGTTATATAATAAACCTCTAAGGAAGTTATGGATTCAGCAATCTAACAGCTACACGTTCACCATGTTTAGCCTCTCATCATTTCTAGAACATGGTTAGAATGAGCGCCATTCCCTCAGTCACGTATGATATTTCTATACTGTAGAAAGGGTGTCCCGGAAATTTCCTCACACTTTTTTTTGTACTAATGGTGGGATGCCAATAATAATTAGTAGTCATGAGCAATCAGGCCTGTCTTATGGTACAAATTATGAATGATTTGTAAGGTACTGATTTCTTGTTTTGGTTTTTTCTGGTGTGGCTGTAAGAGATTAATTATTTTATCAGATGGTCTATATAAGTACAAAAACAGTATTTCATTTTGAAATGCATAAATATGCATTATTATCCATAATCGTTTCATATATTAAAACGTCTCTGCAAAATCATTTATGGAAGTGTGTGACTTTGAAGATTTGTTAAAAATCAGCATTATTATAATATATTGGGTTGCAAAGAAAGTCTTGCAACACTTTCTAAAATTGTTTTGCATTTGCCTTTGTATATGCTGGAATGTTCTCGAAGCTCCTGCCCTCGGGGTATATGAGGCGGCTTCTGCCATTAGTTGGCAGCCATGGCTCCGATCGAACGAGCAGCTCTTCGCCCCATTGTCTACTAAGAGTTCCTCCAAGGACACTCTGCGAGATAGTTCTGGGCAAAGGGCATCGAGCAGTTACCCGTGCGTTGGGAACATGTCATAGACAACAATGGTCATTACCTTGTAGACTGAAATTGCATTTCAATAAAGGGTTATAAAATTTTGACAAATTTGCGCAGTGTTTCAAGACTTTCTTTCCAACCCCATACTCATACCACCTATATTATTTTTAGGGCTTTCATGATAGGTCGATGCATCGATTCCAATATGATGGTTGTAGGTATGGATAGTTTTATGCCTTCGCGGGCAATTGGCAAAATTTTTCAATGGGAAAATGTCCCATTGGATAAGAAAGTACAATACATTATGATCCGTCCGGTGCCGGAAAAGGAAGAGGCGGTATCTCCCGAATCGGTTGGTAATTTTCTATCACGTTTAAATCCTGAAATTGCTGGGATATATATGAAAGACGGGAAGGAAAAAAAAATTGGAATCGGAGACAGGAATTGGGAAAGGAGAGGGAGGGAAGACCAGAAATATATTTTCTCTTTTCATTTAGTCTTCAACTCGGATCTCATCTGGTGCATGCCGTGAAAGTGGACTGTTCTTTTACTCTTATTATTTCGAACGTACTTTGGGTACTTCCCCTCTATAATCCTGTCTTTCTTTTCAGTATGGAAGTTTCTTTTTGCATTTGACAGGGCCTGAGGCCTATTCCTTTGTCTGAGGTGAACCCATATTGGAGGGACTTTTTATAAAAATGATTGAATCACTGTAAATGATAATGCATTTAACCGATATAACAAAATATAAAAGGGCCGCGCGAGACAGTTGGGGAGAGAAGGTCGGATGAAAAGTTTGGATTGGAGGGAAGTACGGTGGATTGTTCGAGCGAAGACGCAAGGACATTCATTGAACGCTTGAGGGAGTTGTTATCGAGAGTTGAAATTGTTTTGTGCGTCTTTCCACTCCACAATAATTCAGCTATTGTCCTTCCAGTATTCCGTATAACCATCTGCCGTTACTGAATTTAATATTGGTTCCCTACCCTTCTCATCCTTGTCACTATAGATCTTTTTGCAAACTTAATGTCAGAATAAATCCACTGTATTACTTCCAGAGGAGTATACGTAGTCATATACTCATAACCTTGAACATGCTGGTGATCTGATATTGATCATACTTCATTCGAACTCACGTCAGAATCATTACGTATTTGTTATCCCAACGTGATCGTGCTTTCAAGAGGAGTAATCTGACAGCCAGGTGCGGTAGAGATAAATATTTGCAGCGAAAAACAGGTAAGGAAAGGATTCCTCCTGTAGAGCATTGGTGTCCAATAGGATTTCCATGCTAGTCAAACTGGTGATGATCAGGTAACCATATTCGCCACATGATCCATAATATCTGCAACAATTTTAAGGTCAAATATTGTTTCGAAATAAGAAGAAAACATATAACTGATGAGGAGCATCAATTTGCCGCATGTCTGCGGCCGATTCGCCACATGTGACGAGTGGCGAGCGCATTAGACTTCACGGCTGTCGAGGAGGTAAAACAGGACTTTTGGCATGGGTGCCACTTGCCATATTTATAATTTGAAAATATGGTTAATGCCGTATTTTTTTGTTCCCATGTTTCCTGGGGATGGGGAAAAAGGAGGTGAGTATAGAATATTTCCTCGAATCCATTGATTTTGTAAGGAACTTGGAAAGAGCCTCGGATGCCAAGTTATTGCAACTGGCGGCCATACGGATGTATGGCACTGCCAAGAACTATATCCGTGCCAACCCCGAGTTGGTCAAAAGCGGAACTAGGAGCGCTTTCGTCAGGCTCTCAAGTAATGGTACGCCCCGCAAGAGATCGGGCCCGTCTGATGAATGTCCTACATTCATCAGACATAGTCATTCAGCGACCTTGGGAAGGCGTTAGAGAACACACCCAAAGGGTTACGTATTTGCTGGACGAGATCTGCCGGCAAGGTACCAACGATTCATAAATACTCCCCGAAATACAGGATAAATACGAGAATGACATTGGCAAGGCCTCATATACAGGGTGATTTTAAAGTCGCCGAACCCATACATCTCCGGTTATACCTGCGGGAACAACATATAATTTGGCCCACGTGTAAACCTGGTGTATAAGGTCACAATGCGTTACAAGAGATGTTGGGAGTGCCTACCATTCTGTACTAAACACGCTCGAACCCGATGACATGTTTTTGGCGACGCGGTGAAGCATGTCATTACCTGGCGGCAGCATTTACGGAGAGGGGGTCAATCTTTCGACAGAGCACCCATCAAAGATGTCGAGGGAAGACAGCGGAGAGTGAGATCTTGGGAGGATACAGGCGAGGACGCGCTGGGTAGGCTAGTGTCCCGACGGCGGTCAGGTACCCTCCAACGTTCATCAAAGAACAATCTGAGGGGGGGGTATGGCGTGGCCGGTCGCAGCTGCCGCAGGGAAACAATAGAGGTTTCCAATCAGGTAATACCTATGATGCCTTACAGTGCCCAGGAGGCTTGAACCCTGCTCCAAAAAAAAAAACAGGGTAGTCCCTCCCCGAACCGGAATCAAAAGGGAGAGAAGGTCGGATTATGATCTTATAGTGGAGAGGTCTAGCGAAGACGCGGGAAATTCATTGTACGCTTGAGGGAGTTGTCATCAAGAGTTGAAACTGTGTTGCGCGTCGTTCCACCCCACATACATTTAGCTATTATCCTTCGAGTATCCCGTATCCAGTAACCATCTAACGCAACTAAATTTAATATTGGTTCCATACGCTTCTGATCCTTTGTCATTATTGATCTCTTTCAAAACTGAACGTCAGAATAAATCCATTGTATTACTTCCAGAGGAATATATGGAGGCAATGACCTATAACCTTGAACGCGCTGGTGATTCGATAATGACCATGCTTAATTCACATCAGGGTCGCCTACACCCAAAATGAATTTTTTGCATGGACATCGCTTGAAACACCTTTTATCACTCTGAATGTTGCTTTAAAGGATAGTTGATGCTATTTTGGAGTCGAGGTCAGGTCATGAGACTGAGAAGATTTTGAAAAATAATCGAAGGTATCGAAGCCCTGTATCGGAGCACTTCCCGTTTCTACTCGATGAATGGTCAGACCATTGCTCAGGAAATGAAATGTAAAGTCGTGTACCTCGTAGGATGGAAATCTCTAATTCAGGGAATACAATAAATCTCAATGATCGTCTTGATCGTCATCATTCGACCATATTGTTGCACGGAGTAGGGGAAGCCAAGGCCAGAGGGCAAAAACGACTCACCGATTTCATCCAGTTGAAAAAGAAGTGGAATCGAACTAGTGCCAAATCCCGACTATGGATCGAGACATCGCCTGATGGATAGCAGAGGATTGTCTGCATTCATACCTAGTGCAGAAATCTGGATTCAAGAAGTTTATGGCGAAGTGTTTTCCTCAGCATGATGATTGCAGCCGGGCATATCTCTCGTTTCTAATTGGCAAATTATTTGAAGGCGGGGGAACCTCATAACAGAACTCTCTCAAATTCCCAGCCTCGCTATCCAAATGGATCTATGGATGTCATTGGCCAATGAAATTATCTTTCTCTCAGTACTCATTTCATTTCCTCGAATTGGGTTCTCGAGCACGTTGCGTCTGCGTCACTTTTCCGATACCAGAAGGGGGGGAGTCATTCTGCCCTTATAATAGAAGTCAGACTCCAGGAACTACTTGCAAGTTGGAATGCGAACATTCCAACAGACGTGGAAAAAATTCCTATCCACTCCCAAAAAGAATGCAAGCGATCAGGCTCTCAATCCGGAGTACTGATATAAGGCGCAAGAGCTTTGCGATGTAAGTGATTGAGAAGAAGGGACTCCAGACTGTAGTTCGTGCATTTCTATGTTCCCTTCTTTTTGCAATAGCGTGCATTGGCTCCTATTATTGAGTCCCTTTAGGCACTCACAGCAGAAACTTTCCAGTCAGTTTCTTTCGTCTTCCCAATCATCTATGAAATAAAAGTATACGTTAGATGTTAAAGGGGAAAAAATTTAACTCTCATGAAATCATACTAATAATTTAGTATCCTTGAAGTCTACCAGAAGAGGAAAGAGGACGACACAACTATGGTTCAATCTTTTACGTGATTGGCCTACAAATTATCTTATTGGCAGGTACGATGACCCAAAAAAGGAAAGTGATTTTTTATTGTTTCTTGGATCTTCGCTTCATTGGTGAATTAATTTCACCCAATTAATATAAGTTTTCCCGACGAATTTCAGCAAAAGTTCATTCAATGTCGGCAGCTCTTCTCTCTCCTCCCGGTTTTCCCATTCAATTTCTAATTGTGATTTTCGATTTTCAACTTTGGCTGGGAAGGGGAATATCTTGTTCCTTGTAATTGACATGGGTACGAGGAAAAGGGAAGGAAAGACCACAAACGCATAGAGTATTTTCGCCGAATAATCAATTTATTATTATGGAAAGGACATTGACACTGATTCTGCCCATCGATACAGTCCCTTCTTTTGTCATATAATCCAGTATGTTTGTGCCTGGCGATACCACGCAAAGGACTTATGATGGGTTATTTGGCCGGCTGATGCCTCTCCTATTTCGAGCACAGCTTTCTGTCCGACTTTACTAAAAAAAAAATTGTCCTGGATTTCCTCGTCGAAGTTCTACCTGTTTTTCAGGAAGGTACACCTCACGTTTGACAGCTGCATTGAATGCAGAGTGGGCGATTTCTGCCAGATTCAAGAAAAGAGAATATACCGGTAGAAACTTCCCGTGCACGTTAGAAAAATAATCTGGGACCGAGACAAGTTTGTCGGGTCTAGCATTGTCCATGATGACATGAACTGGCTGATTTGGATCCCAAATCATGTATACATGTCTCGGAAGAGCTTCTCAATGAAACGTCGAAGATGTGACACGCTCCTATTGCTCCTTTCCTGGACAAGATTTTTCCAAGCCGGGAAACGAACATAAATACGTCCTATTAGGAGGATTTCCTGCATGGAACTTCCGATTTCGTATGTGCCGGGTATTACGTAGAGATCCGAACAAGATGGCGAACACCGCACGACAACGTCGAGGTCAATATGCGGAAATATGTGAAGCTGATCGATAGAGAATAATCCGTTCTATTGAAAATCCTGCAAAGAATTACATCGAAGTCGCCTTGCTTTTGGGTGTCAAAAGAACCTAAATAAACGCACCCTAAATATACGATCAATTTTAGGCTCAAACAATAAAATTCTGGTAAGCTGAGAATACATTTTGAATTTTTATCGATTCGACTCGATTTTATGTCAAGGAAGAGAGAGTTGAACCGAAACCGAAAGGCGGTCGAAATAACCGGAAACTGGACCAAGAAATAATCGATGAGCTCATCAGAATCGTTGAAGAAAATCCAGCCGTCACGTTCGATGAAATGGCAACTCGTCTTCGCTCCAGACTCCCCGAGAAGCCCCAGATGGGGAAAACTACAGTAGCAAGAGCATTTGAAGGACAAATGAATTCCTTGAAGCTCATGGAAGATGTGTCAGGAGAAACAAATGCTCCTCATATTATTAAAGACAGGCAGAAATATGCTAGATGAAGGTTTGAAACTGTCAAACGTGAGCTGCACCTTCCTGAAAAACAGGTAGAACTTGGACGACGAAGACCAGAACGAAACTTGCAGCAAAGTCGGGCAAAGAAGCCGCTCGAAATAGGAGAGGCAGCCGTTGGACAAATAGGCCATCCGAAGTGCTTTGTGTGGTTTCGCCATGGACAAACATGCTTGATCAGATGCCATAGGAGAGACGTATCGATGGCTAGAATCAGTGTCAATACCCATGGGTTTACCTTTACGTAGTGAAATAATGATTATTCACTGAAAATACCCTATGGGTATATACGTAAAATACCCTTTCCTTGCCTACTTCCAATACCCATGTTAATTATCAAGAACAGGAGATTCCCTTGCGAGGCCGAAATCGAAAGTCACCTGCTGAAATTGACTGGGAAAACGGAGAGGAAAGATGAGAGCTGCCGAAAAATAAATAGAAAACGGCCGCTGCCGAATTTGAAGGACTCTTGCCGAAATTCGTCGGGAAATCCTATATTACCAGGCATTAGGGCCACTACTTAAAAAGCAACCCAAGGTTTTTTCAAGGTATGTCCTTGCAAAATATACTTGAACATAGAACAAGAAATACATTAGCTCTTTTGAAGGCAAGCGAAGAAGAAGACAAAATTAACCGATTTAAGGAGCTGCTACGAAAAGCACGGTTGCAACGCTGTAGACTGCTCCGACGTGTGTTTTCATTAATGACTCACGACCGGATCACCAGCGTGTTCAGGTTGTAATGACTCCGTTGACACCTCGTACGTAATACACGGTGAATTTAATGAGACAACCAGTATTGGGTGAGACCAATAGTAACAAGGATCAGAATACGGATATACATCGAACATGCGTATTGTCCCGCACGGTGACTTAAGCCTTCTTATTCTTAGTGCCTCCTACAACGCTTTCGGTTGAGTAGCATTGCACGTGAACGGGAGATTTTATCTGGGTGCATGGGTGTAAGAGGAGTGATACCCCCATAGATGGAAGTGAACATGTGCTACGAGTGAGAACAAAGAGGTGTTTTTTTTAAGCATTAAGTAACATTAAATTTGTATATAATTGAATTCAAATGTTTTGCAATGAACATTCTTAGAGTAGGGTAAAAGACCCAGTGATGGGCCTGTTAAGGGCGGGTACTCGGTAATGGGCCACATAGCAGGAAAATTCCAAAAACTTAGCATTAGTACCATGACCACCTCTGAAGTATGTGATTGAATGCAACTAGCCAAGGTCACAACAGGGATAGGCGCGTTATGGAAAGTTAGGTATTGGAATTTTATGAGCTGTGGCCCATCAGTGGGGACCGGTCCATCACTGGGTCTTTTACCCTATATCCATTTGATTTTCAGGAGAGTCTGCATAAAGGTATCCGCTGCATATTTCGTGTGGATTTCCAAAAGAACTCCGTAGTGCATATCATATTAGGATGATCGGAAATATGGACACTACTGGAAAGGTCTTGAGCATGACTATCTCGATTTATCAATTGCACCTCGGCATCAGAAATTACTCTTCAGTTTTCGTCCTAGGTACATCCCAGGCACTTCTCCACCTTTCCTCACATTTCTAAGGAATCATACGCGAAAAGAGATAGATGTAGATATCTTCCTACGATAAAGGAGAGAATGCCATCGTGGGATAGGGGAAAATAAGTCTTCCTTTTATATGAAGACATTAATACCTTAATAAATAAATAAAAATAGACCTAAATATGAAGAGGAGTCCAGCGATGAAACCAGAATGGAGAAAGGGTGTTTGCACCTTTTTGCACAGCAACTAGTCTCCTGCAGACATGATCTTTCGCAATGGCGTTCAAATGAACCAGAAATACGAAAGAATCTGTTCGATAGCTGATGTAGAAGACACACTCCGCGACCAGCCCATACATATGAGGTGGAATCTTTTCGTCCTGACGTCGTCCGATGACGAAGCTGAGGACGAGGATGAAGGCGGCATTGAGGGCGACTTGCAACATGGAGCTCACAGGGGTGATCGTCACATTTTTCATTTTCTCGAAGTCCCAAGTCGTGTTTCCTATGGATAACATGTAAGACACCTGCGAGTAACACGTCCCTTGCAAATATGTGGCACAGCAGAATGAGCAAGCAGTGACGTCATACAGCTTGAGCATGTCTACGGAGAAGGGCACAATGTAGGCGAGGATGAACTACTGCAAGGCCAACATGGAAAACATGAAAGTAAGTAAAATAGGATGGCATGAAATTGAAAGTAGTCGTTGCAATAGGAACTCGACCTTCATTACCCTGTTCTCCAAGGGAACCCGATTGTCCACGAATGCCAAGCGGACTTACTGAAGGGACAGAGCGAGGATGGAGGCGGCATGATCTGCATTGGGAGGAATCGTTCCCTATTCCCACGATTTTCCAATTGCAACGAGAGCGAGGAAGAGGAACCCGAGATAATCTTCAGCAAGTTTAAGCCATACTAACCCAATTCTACGATATGCAGCCACTTCTGCAAAAAAAACGTAGACTCGATTGACGACAAAATTGAATATTACATCTGCAGCAATTCCCGTAAAAATTGATACTAAAGGAAGCCAAAAGGTAGCGGGGTCCATGGGTTCTGCGCCCACGTGACAAGCTGTGTGGAAATCAAGACAAGTGGATTTTACCTCAAACACACAAAATTACGCATGTATCTGATTGGAAAGAAAGTTCTCGGAATTTCATGAACAATTATTACAACCCAGTTTATTTAAAAGCAAAATCATCTCAATCATGAATGTAATCACCATTGGCCTCTATCACTTCACGCCAACGTTTATGCAAACTATGGATGCCATTCCAATAGAACTCTGGCGGCTGCGCTACGAAAAAGTTGGCCAAATCGGTTTTCAGGTCGTCTTGGTTGGCGTACTGCTTTCCACCCATGTGACGGTCCAGGGCAACGAAAAGGTGATAATCGGACGGGGCAAGGTCGGGGCTGTAGGGCGGATGCGGCAGCACCTCCCAGCACAGGTCCAGTAACTTTAGATGAGTCTGTCTAGCGGTGTGCGGCCGGGCATCGTCGTGGAGGAGGATGGTTCTCTGTCTTTCTGGGCGTGTTTCAGCCAGTTTCTGCTGCAGCCGATCGAGTTGCTGGCAGTAGTAGGCAGCAGTGATGGTGGTGTTTTGCGGCAACAGCTCAAACATGATGATGCCTTTCGAATCCCAGAAGACCGAGAGCATAATCTTTTTGGGGTGCAACTCCTGACGGGGTTCTCTTTCGGCCGATGCTCCGGCGTCCACCCACTGACGTTTTCGTCGAATGTTGGCATAGAAGGTCCACTTTTCGTCGCCTGTCACCACTGAGTCTAGCCAATCCGTTCGGCGCGAACGTGACAGAAGGGAGATGGCCATGTCTACTCGTCGCTGGCGGTCCCGATCATCCAGCTTGTGGGGTACCCAGCACCCCAACTTTGCCTTCTTGCCAAGCTCAGCCAGATGATGAAGGATAGTTGTATGGGAGACACCCAGCAAGTCCGCAAGCTCTCGCGATGTTTGCCGGTTGTTGGCCTCCAGTGCCTCCTGCAAGGCAGAGTTATCAAACTCCGAAGGACGACCGGTGCGTGGCTGGTCTTCCAGGCTTTCATTTCCTTTCTGGAAGCGACTGTACCAATCATAGGCAGTGCTCTTGGACACAGTGTCCGGGCCAAACGCGGTATTGATGTCAGCGATGGAATTGGCTGCCTTCTTCTCGATTCGGAAGTCATAAAGAAGAAGCAGGCGAACTTGCTCCTTAGTAAGAGGGTAGGGCTGGTTCATGGCTGGAGAGCACCAGGGCTGTAATAATATACGGTTGTATGCCGAAGGACACGACCTACTTATAAACACACGCAGAACATTCTAGCATGCTCTGGAAAAAAATTGTACTGGATATTCAAGAAATTCCGAGAACTTCCTTTCCAATCAGATATTAATCAGGGAATCATGGGCCTACGGAAACTGCGGATTAAATGAATAGGTGTCAAACACTTCCTGTTTTATTTGCCTGCATGAGAGCAGTTTTCACTGGCGACGTGCACATTCCACCCGAAATACAATGGTTTCAACTGTCATGAGGAACGTATAAGGCAAAGTGCCTTCTGTCTAGGTTGACGAGGGGGCCTTATGATTTTTCCTCATCCTTCCAACAGCCCGTACTTGACCCCGTCAGACCACCAACGATTTGGGGTGTTTAACCCATTGAGCGGTGAGTTTTTTCTGACTGGCCGTGCCCCCAAGGGTGAATTATTTTTTACTTTTATGAACATGAACAGTTGTTACCTCAAAATGACGGCATCTGTACAAATGTGGCAATTTGAATTCGAAGATGCAGGACGTACCTGTACGGCCATACAGCTCAATGGGTTATGGACGGTCTTCGGGGACATCACTTTCACAATGACATTCAAGTTCAAACAAGTTGTGAAAAGCACTGTGGTAAAAAAAAAAATGCGAGACAGCCTTTTACTGTTGCGGTGTATAAGCCATGGTTCATCTCTGGCGGAAATTTGAAAGAAATGGTCATTACGTGGAAAAGCAACACTCTGTTCCCAAAATTCCAAGTAATCATATAAAAATTGCATGAATTAAATGAAGGTAACTGAGAAAAAAAATAGGAGGCCTTATTTTTGGGGTTACCTGCTTATCATATATATTTCAAATATATTTAAACTATATTGGGTTCGAAAGAAAGTCTTGCAACACTGCGCAAATTTTTCAAAATTGTATAACTTTATTGAAATGCAATTTTTATATGATTACTTGGAATTTTGGGAACAGAGTGTTGCTTTTCCACGTAATGACCATTTCTTTCAAATTTCCGCCAGAGATGAACCATGGCTTATACACCGCAACAGTAAAAGTTTGTCTGTGACATGTTCCCAACGCACGGGTAGCTGCTCGATGCCCTTTGCCCAGAACTCTGGCGATTGCGAAGCGAAGAAACGGCCGACATCATTTTCGAGCCGTGCTTGATCGTCGAAGGCCTCGCCCCGCAGGTGATTCTTGAGGACCCGGAACGAGTGATAGTCGTTTGGGGCCAAGTCCGGAGAATACGCTGGATGAGGTAAAACTTCCCAGCCCAGTTCCGAAATCGCCTGGCGAGTCATCTTCGCAACACGTGGACGAACGTTGTCATGCAGAAGGAGAACTTTGTCGCGTTTGGGACGCTCTTTTTGAATGACGACAGCCAACTTCTGAAGTCGAGCAGGGTAGACGACGGCAGTCACGGTGGTACCGGATGGCAGGAGCTCATAGTACGACATTCCTACTGAATCCCACCGACAGCAGAGAAGAACCTTCTTCTCGTAGGGCTTCGTCATCGACTGTAGATGGACGTCCTGAGCGTGATCGATCTCCGAAGGTCGTGTCGCCAGATTCCAAGCGTTTCAACCATCGAGACACCGTAGAATAGTGGACGACGTTGCCCTTGAATGCAGCGCAGATGTTGTCCGCGGCGGCTCTCGCAGAGTCCTTGGAGGAAGTCGTAGTAGATGATGGGCGAGGAGTTGCTCGTTCGATCGGAGCCATGGCCGCCAACTAATGGCAGAAGCCGCCTTACATACCCCGTGGGCAGAAACTTCGAGAACATTCCAGCATATACAAATGCAAAGCCCCACCCATCATTCCTTTGAAAATTGTTGTAAATAGTTTTAGAAAGTGTTGCAAGACATTCTTTCCAACCCAATACCCAATGCCCACGGAGCACGGCGAATATGGCGGCCATTCTTGTGAATAAATGAAATCCGAGAAACTTCCTCTGATAAAATTTTGGGTGATTCGAGCCTTGTGTGTCGGTGCAGAATCATGTTGGAACGTCCATTATTCTTCTCCGAAATCTTCTAGAGCCCATGGAAACAGTTTGCTCATCAGAATTTGTTCTTGGTAGATCTGTTGATTGATCTCGACTCCCTCCTCGACGAAAACGAGTGGAGTTTTGCCATCGCTTCTAACTCCGGCCCACACCATGGCAGACTTAGGATTCTGACTGGTGGACTGTGGTTGAAGAGGAGCTTCTGCGGCCTAAATCCTGTCGTTGAAGGAATGTGTGCCACTCGATCGTGAAGAGTTTCTCGTCCGCAAACAGAATTTGTATCAAGTGGCGAATCGTCTTTTCAAAGCGTTGCATCACCCAGTCGAGGCTTCCATTGTGTCGGAGAGCAGATGGACTTCTTGCTAGTAGGCCTCTATGCTGATCATTTTTGAGTATTCGCTGAACTGATTTTCGTGAAATTTTGACAGCCTTGGCGAGTTTCCTTTTAGACCTCCTGGGATTCCTTTGGATTCGTTCCTTCATCTTTCTTCAGTTGATGGGGGAGTTTGAAGTCCTCGGACGACCACTGCGAACGCTGTCATTTTTGTTCCTAGTCTCTTGGTAACGTTTGACGGCATCGAAAACGGGCATTCGTTGCAAATTGAGCAAGCGGCCGATCTCAGCAATTCGCTTTCCTTCTTCAAGGAAACGGACAATTGCAGGCCGAAATGAACTCTTGCCTACATAAAAAAAAAAAATTGAGAAGAATTAAGCAAATGAAATAGCATGAAGTGCGTCTGAAAGAAGAGAAAAAATGCCAGAAAAATGCCAATCGCAATAAAAAAAATAATTTATAGTAAATGACGGAAACTTTTGCGCCACGCTGTACGATATTTCAAATCTTCACAACCCTTTTGGTATTACGTCCTCCCATTAATTCTTGATATTTCTCTTTATTGCTATGTTATTACAAAAAACATGTAAGTATAATTCGGCGAAATTCGTATTGATAAACTTTCATAATCCCATACTTCATTATGTCCTTTAATAAGCTCCACTATGTGCAATTTTTCCAATAATCCAAAAGCATAACCCAGATGATACCTACATTTCCATTTAGAAATTAAAAAATTGGGGAAAGAAACGAATTCCAAGCTGAATTTCAAAAATCGATAAGGCAGTACATCGAAATGAAATCAATGGAAATAAGTTATCGGATGATCGTGATGTTTTATTGTGTTTTATTGAATGTTCAACCTAACTTTGGATGGAAATCTCGACCAACAATGATACCATAATATCTTCTCAAAATCACTTTCACTTAATTTCACGAAGATCAGGACTATTCAAAATGTGAAATTGAACATATTTTGCATTTTTTTAATTCCACTTTTAAGTCTCTTTCCAAATCGATCTATTAACAAAGTATCCTCCGAGTATGTAAGTATGGGAAGTTCACCAGAGCTCAATATCCACGGTAAATCAGGTATTTTTGACCTGTAGTGGTGTAACCGAGCTACTTCAGGTGAGAAATATTTTACCGAGCACCCCGGTTCCACTTCCAAGGCACTATGATGGTAAACTAATCTCACTTTAGTCGTGTCCAGGATCGATTTCCAGGGTTTAGAAAAAAACTGCGTTCTCTTGGTTAGCGTGAGAAATGGTGACTTTGAAGGCCCAATGAATAGGGCTTGTTTAAACATGAAGTAACAAGTTTCGTTTAAGAACTTTTTTTGTCCAAATTGTTCCGTAATGTTGTACAGGAGATCAATATATGTGTCTACACGTGTGGGAATTATGGCTTCGTCTGGATCTTGAACAATTACATAGTTGTAATTTGAAACTGAATTGAGATAGCAATTGTTCAGAATCATGATTTCAAACTCCCATATACCTGTCATAAATGATTGGAAAATTTCATGATTCTTACTGAGATACTCTCTCTGATTCAATGGGTCATTTGGGAGTGTTACGGGGAGCCACGCTGGAGTTGCATCGACGAAACCCTCGCGTACATAGTGCTGAATAACTTCCATGGCATTTTGACTACTTGCCGGATAAACATGGATGCTAACGTGGTCCACACGAAGAATCTTCAGGAGTTCGAACCACTCCACTAGTCTGGGAGCGATGGCATCATCAGGATACAGAGGAATGGTGCATACTTTAATGTCTCGCTTCTGATTTCTGGGCTTGGGTATTATTCTTGTAAGATTCAGTTTCGTTGATTCATTGTAAGGTGTGAGCAGTTCCAGTTCATCTGGAAACGGTTCTTGAACGATTTCAAAATCGCAGAAGATTTTGCAAAATTTGAGTTCCTTTTTCCCGGTGTTACAAGAGATTATTGCCCTCACTGCATTGCTTTCATACGCAGTCTTGCAGTAGACTCGCCTGCGGGTATCTTTTATGTTCATAAAGTTTCCCTCTACAACTGCGAGAATGAGAACTTGGGGATGGCCAGGATTGCGCATGTCCCAGAAACCGTAATATGGATGGAGTCTTGCCTTCCCTATTTTAAGTGATTTTGGTGGTCCTAGGGAAGCTTCGTGAGGCTGGATATCGGAGGACAGGAGATAGCGCGTACATACGTCAATGGTTTTAGGCATCTGGGTGCTGAATATGAGGACTAGTGCTACAATGATCGACAAAAACACATGATTCTTGTTTAACTTGCAGTTCATTGCTTATAAGAGAGATTCTCTGCAAAACTGAAATAAAATATGGAACAGTTCATGCAGTCAAATACTGATCAAGACTTTATGGCAAGTGAACATGCTTCACTTGAAAGCGAACCTCTAAAAGAATGGCAAATATAATAAAAAAAATAAATTCACGAGAAGAGCTCGTGTTGCTATAGCAAGTAGCTATAGCGAACTTGCTATAGCAAGTAGCTATAGCAACCTGAGAGTCCTGTGAGTATTATCATGCACGTTTTGCAAAAATGGTGTAAGTGGAATGTTATTCTTATTATTAATATTTCGTACGTACTTAGGGTACACCCCCTCTAGGTTCCTGTTTTTTCTTTTCAGTATGAAAGTTTATTTTTTTCAGTTGACAGGGCCTGAGGCGTATTACTTTGTCTGAGGTGAACCCATGTTGGAGGAACTATTCATAAAAGTGATTGAATCAATGTAAATGATAATGCACTTAACCGATATAACAAAATATAAAAGGGCCGCGCTAGACAGTAGGGGAGAGAAGGTCGGATGAAAAGGTTGGATTGGAGGGAAGTACGGTGTATAGGTCGAGAGAAGACGCAGGACATTCGTTGAACGCTTGAGGGAGCTGTCAGCGAGAGTTGAAATTGTATTGTGCGTCTTTCCACTCCACACTAATTCAGCTATTGTACTTCCAGTATTCCTTATCCAGTAACCATCTACCGTTCCTGAATTTAATATTGGTTCCCAATCCTTCTCATCCTTGTCACTGTACTACTTCCAGAGGAGTATACGAAGTCTAACACTCATAACCTTGAACACGCTGGTGATCTGACATTGATCATACTTCATTCTAACTCACGTCAGAGTCATCTACGTATTTGTAGCCACAACGTGATCATGCTTTCAAGAGGAGCAATCTCACAGCCACATGCGGAAGAAATAAATATTTGCAGTAAAAAGCAGGAAAAGAACGGATGCTTCCTGAAGAGCATGTGTGTCCAATAGGATTTCGATGCGAGCCAAATTTGTGATCAGGTAACCATATTCGCCACATGATCCATGATATCTACAAAAATTTAAATTTTCAAATATTGTTTCGAAATAAGAAGAAATATAATTGATGAGGACCATCAATTTGCCGCATGTCTGCGGCCGATTTGCCACATGCGACGAGTGGCGAGCGTATTGGACACCATGGCTGTCGAGGAGGCAAAACAAGAGTTTTGGCACCGGTGCCGCTTGCCATATTTATAATTTGAAAGTATGGGGAAAATAATACAAGTTTTCCCGACGAATTTCGCCAAAAGTTCATTCAATTTCGGCAGCTCTTCTCTCTCCTCCCGGTTTTCCCATTCAATTTCTAATGGCGATTTTCGATTTTCAACTTTGGCTGGGAAGGGGAATATCTTGTTCCTTGTAATTAACATGGGTATGAGGAAAAGGGAAGGAAAGAACGAAAAAGCATAGAGTATTTTCGCCGAATAATCAATTTCTTCTCATGGAAAGGAAAATACATAGTCCCTTTGTCACATAATCCAGTATGTCTCTGCATGGGGATACCATGCAAAGCATTTATGATGGGTTATTTGCCCGGCTGATGCCTCTCCTATTTCGAGCAGCTTTCCTGTCCGACTTTGCTAAAAGAAAAAAATTGTTCTGGTCTTCCTCGTCGAAGTTCTACCTGTGTTTCAGGAAGGTACACCTCACGTTTGACAGCTGCATTGAATGCAGAGTGGGCGATTTCTGTCTGATTCAAGAAAGGAGAATATACCAGCAGAAACTTCCGTGTACGTTAGAAAAGTCATCTAGGACCGAGACTAGATTGTGGGGTCCAGCACTGTCCATGACACGAACTAGCTGATTTTTATCCCAAATAATGGACGACGATCCTTACTTGGACGACGAAGACCAGAACGAAACTTGCAACAAAGTCGGGCAGAGAAGCCGCTCGAAATAGGAGAGGCAGCCGTTGGACAAATAACCCATCCGAAGTGCTTTGCGTGGTTTTCGCTATGGACAAGCATACTTGATCAGATGCCAAAGAGACGTAACGATGGCTAGAATTAGTGTCAATACCCATGTGTTTACCTTTGCGTAGTGAAATAATGATTCGCTGAAAACACCCTATGCGTATATACGTAAAATACTCTTTCCTACCCTACTTCCCATACCCATGTTAATTACCAGGAACAGGAGATTCCCTTGTGAGGCCGAAATCGAAAGTCACCTGCTGAAATTGACTGGGAAAACGGAGGAAAGAGGAGAGCTCAGAAATATCAATAGATGTGTGAGTTGCAGCAGAAGCACTTTTCCGTTGTGGCTGCAATGTGAAACAAATGTCCCCTGCCTACAGCAAAATGTACAGCCTGACAATGCTCGCAGCGCAAACGACTGTAGTGATTTGAGATGACATGGAGAGGAATGACAACATGTTCCGAATTCCGTGGTGTAATGGTAGCACACTTGACCGGCAAGCAAGAGGTCCAGGTTCAATTCCTGGCCGCCCCCCGGCTTTCGACACCTTTGTGCTGCGTTTCTGGCATCAAGTTGCCCTGCAGGCTGCATGGCTCTCCTATTCCTGAGCTCAGCATTTGCTGCCTCTTGCTGTTCAAATGTCTGAGCAGCCTTACGCTCCCTACGTACAACTGGGTACTGTTCATCAGTCATTCTAGCTATTATGGCTAGCACCTCCTAAAGCACCGATTTAGGCAATTCGCACTCCAACTGCAGTGGCAAACGTTGTTTCCGCGCCAGCACCAATCGTTCATTATCTGCAGCGGCTGCCTCATCGCCGTCCTGTGGAACTTCTTCCACATTTTTTTTCATGTTCAACCTCACCTCGCAAAAACCTCCACAATTTTGAAGGGAGGAGCGGCCCGTTTGCGCGACGTATGAAACATAGAACTTACGTTATTATTTTGATTTCATTAATCATGAGAATTCAAATAAATCCGCCATGACCTGAAACGCAGAGAACAGTTGCATGGAAGTGATGTCCCGAACCGCAATGCCTGACCTAACGGAAATAAATTAAGAAAAAAACTATGACACAGCTAAGTACAAAGCCTATGGCTCGGACTGATATAGCTCAATGGAACTGGCGCTAAAAGCGTTGGACGGCCAAGCCTATGGCCTCGAATACCATAGCCTCAAGAACCTGGTGCTTTGAGGGGTGGATGGCCCAGCCTATGGCCTGAAGTGACATAGTCTCGTAGGCCTCGCGCACTGGGGTGACAACTACCATCACCACAGCTCTCTCCGGCTCTTCGAATCAAAGTATAATGTGGACTGGAAAGACGTAGACTTGTAGGCCTGGCGCTTTAGGGCCGTGGATGGCGTGGCCTATGATCCAGAAGGGGATTGCATTGTAGGCCTGCGCGGTGGGGGTGACAGCCACGACCACCACCACCGCAGCTTTTGACCTCTTCGAATTAAAGTATAGGATGATGGCTTGGAAAGGCGCAGCCTTGTATACCTGGTGTTTTAGGCCGTGGATGGCCTAGATAGGCCTATGATCCAGAATGGGATTGCATCATAGGCCTGCGCGTTGGGGGTGACAGCCACAGCCACCACCACAACTTTTGACCTATTCGAATAAATATTTGATTAGATTAGATTAGATTAGATAGGCCTAAATACGAAGAGGAGACCAGCGATGAAACCAGAATGGAGAAAGGGTGTCTGCACTTTTTCTCCACAGTCTCCTGCAGACATGAACTTTCGCAATGGCGTTCAAATGAGCCAGAAAGATGAAAGAATATGCTCCATAACTGAAGTAGGGGGCACTACGCGACCAGCCCATACATGAGGTGGAATCTTTTCGTCCTGCTACTCTGACGTCGTCCTATGACAAAGCTGAGGACGAGGAGGAAGGCGGCATTGAGGGCGACTTGCAACATAAAGCTCACAGAGGTGATCGTTACTTTTTTTTTTCTCGAAGTCCCAAGTCGTGTTTCCTACGGATAACATGTAGGACACCTGCGAGTAACACGTCTCTTGCAAATATGTGGCATAGCAGAATGAGCTGGCCGTGACATGATACAGCTCGAGCATGTCTACGGGGAAGGCCACAATGTAGGCGAGGATGAACTACTGCAAGGGCAACATGAAAGTAAGTAAAATAGGATGGAATGAAATTGAAAGAAGTCGTTGCAATAGGAACTCGACCTTCATTACCCTGTTCTCCAAAGGAACCCGATTGTCCACGAATGCCAAGCGGACTTACTGAAGGGATAGAGCGAGGATGTGGGCGGCATGATCTGCATTGGGAAGAATCGTTCCCTATTCCCACGATTTTCCAATTGCAACGAGAGCGAGGAAGAGGAACCCAAGATAATATTCGGCAAGTTACTAACCCAATCTACGATATGCAGCCACTTCTGCAAAAAAAAAAATACATAAGCTCGATTGACGACAAAATTGGATTTTACATCTGCAGCAATTCCCGCAAAAACTGATATTAAAGGACGCCAAAAGGTAACGGGGCCACGTGACAAGCGGTGTGGAAATCAAAACAAGTGGATTTTACCTCAAACACACAAAATTACGCATGTATTAATCAGGGAATCACGGGCCTACGGAAACTGCGGATTAAATGAATAGGTGTCAAACACTTCCTGTTTTATTTGAGTGCATGAGAACAGTTTTCACTGGCGACGAGCACACTCCACCCGAAATACAATTGTTTCAACTGTCACAAGGAACGTATGAGGCATAGTGCCTTCTACCTAGGTTCACGAGGGGGCCTTATGATACTTTCTCATCCTTCCAACAGCGCGGACTTGACCCCGTCAGACCACCAACGGTTTGGAGACTTTAACCCATTGAGCGGTGAGTTTTTTCTGACTGGCCGTGCCCTGTCTGTGAACATGAACAGTTACCTCAAAATGACGGCATCTGTACACATGTGGCAATTTGAATTCGAAGATGCAGCACGTACCGGTACGGCCATACAGCACAATAGGTTATAGACGGTCTTCGTGGACATCACCTTCACAATGACATTCAAGTTCAAACAAGTTGTGAAAAGCACTGTGGTAAAAAAAAAACGCGAGGCAGCCTTTTAATGTTGTGGT
This sequence comes from Darwinula stevensoni, assembly GCA_905338385.1. NCBI lineage: Eukaryota > Metazoa > Arthropoda > Ostracoda > Podocopida > Darwinulidae > Darwinula > Darwinula stevensoni. The sequence goes on along the minus strand of CAJPEV010000676.1, from coordinate 20,730 downwards.
GTATAGGCCATGGTTCATCTCTGACGGAAATTTGAAAGAAATGGTCATTATGTGGAAAAGCAACACTCTGTTCCCAAAATTCCAAGTAAGGATTAAGATTTGAAGGTAACTGAGAAAAAAATAGGAGGCCTTATTTTTCGGGTTACCTACTTATCTAATACTTTAATTCGAAGAGGTCAGAAGTTGTTGTGGTGGTGGTGGTGGCTGTAACCCCAACACATGGGCCTACGATGCTATGCCATTCTGGGTCGTACACCATGCCATCCACGGCCTAAAACACCAGGCCCACAAGGCAATGCCTTTCAAGGCCATCTTATACTTTGAGTTGAAGAGTCGGAGAGTTGTGGTGGTGGTTGTCATCCCAACGCGCGAGGCCTACGAGACTGTCACTTCAGGCCATAGGCCAGGTCAAAGAAGCCATGCTATTCAAGGCCATAGTCTAGGTCCGTCGGGCCCTACCAGTCTGAGCCATAGGCTGTGACTCATCCTGTTATTTCCATAGTCTTCATACTTAGTAGCACCCTTTGCTCGACTCAGCTAACTGAATGTGTGTCACGTTTTCACTGACTGAATGCAAGTTCTCCATTTGAATACATTATTTGCTGGTGTTTTTTTCTGTATGTATTTTTTTTTGTTAGATCACGCGTGGCGGTTCGGGCCATCGCTTCCATGCAATAGTATTTTGTTTACGTTTCATGTCATGGCCGATTGAAGTTCTTATGATTGAAGAAATCAAAATAATAACCTAAGTTCTTTATTTAATACTTCACGCAAACCTCCCCATCCTCCTCCCATCCAAATGGTGCCGATTTTTGCGATGTGAGGTTGAACATGAAAAAAAAATGCTGAAAGAGGTCCCACAGGACGATGATGCGGAAGTCGCTCCAGATAATAAACGATTGGTGCTGGCGCGGAAACAACGTTTGCCACTGAAGTTGCGGTGCGAAGTGCCTAAAATCGGTGCTTTAGGAGGTGCTAGCCATAATGGCTAGAATGACTGATGAACATTACCCAGTTGTTCGTAGGAAGCGTAAAGCTGCTCAGACCGTTGAACATCAAGAGGCACCGAATGCTGAGCTCAGGAATTGGAGAGCCATGCAGCCTGCTGGGCAACTCGATGCGAGGAACGCAGCACTCAAGTGTCGAAAGCCGGGGGGCGGTTGGGAATTGAACCCGGACCTCCTGCTTGTCGTTCAGGTGTACTACCATTACACCACGGAATTTGGGACATTTTGTCAGGCCTCTCCATGTCATAGCAATAACTGCAGTCTTTTTCCGCAGCGAGCACTGTCAGGCTGTACGTTTTCCTGTAAGTAGGGGACATTTGTTTCACATTGCTTTCACAACGGAAAAATGTTCTTGCTGCAAATCACACTTTACTCTGAGGCTCTGAAAATGTTGCTCACTGGTGCTAATGTGGCGGCGAGGCATTTTCAGGAATTAGTCGTTAGCATTGTGCCGCACATGCACTAACATCCCTCTGTGCCGTTGAACACGTTCTTGGAGTTGGTCCATACTGTTTCAGAATCATTGGTGTCTGTACCATGCACTAATAACCCATGAGCTAATCGGTGATGCACGAGTATTGAATGCGCTAGGAAGACGAAATCAGCAATGTCGTATTGAGTCTCATAAAAACGTGCTAAACCGAGGAGTTCACAATGGCGATTGTGGCAATCAGCTCGAATATCATGATGATGGTGTTTAGGAACAGAATCTCCTTGTTTACTGTAAGCCATATGTCTATAAATGTAATGAAATGGTTCAGTTCCGAATGGGTAATGCGATAAATAGAGGATTGTCAAGGAGACGTTATGCTCACGATAGACGAATCAAATTTCCACTTATTAGGACGGCCAGCGTAAAGTAAAATAATATATTCCAGTTTGATGACATCGCTTGGAAAGAAGTTCCAAAAACTCATTGTTGCTTAGTCCCCCAAAAAAGCATAGTTGCCATGACTTTCGGAATTTGTCGGGACTAGGGAGAGGACGAAATGATTGTGCGTTGAAACAGAAGCCCGAAAAAGATGGAATCATTCTGAACCGCTGCACCTCTACAGTTATTTGCCTTCGCCGCGTCCCGCCATTCACATTTCCGAAGGACGAGTTCTGCCATTACTAAGTCGTAGAAGGACGTCAAGCCATTGGAAGCTCGAGACAGTCCTCCATCGCTCGCGCGTTCGCGTCAGTGGACATGGAATGAGAGGAAAGCATGAAGAACGCACGATGGGACATTCTACAAGTGAGACCAACAACATTGTGTGCACTGCCACGAGAGGCCGTTCCTTCCCTTCTTCACTTACGCCTTCCCGTCCACTACGAGGGCTGGAAAGGAACTGACCATGATCATGATATTCGAGCCGATTGCCACACACTGCTTGAATATCATGATGATGGTGTTTAGGAGCAGAATATACTGCAAGCTATATGTGTATAAATATAATGAAGTGATTCAGTTCCGAATGGGTAATACAATGAACAGAGGATTGTCGAGAAGATGTTATGCTCACAATAGACGATTCAATTTTCCATATGCTAGACAGCCAGCGTAGCAGGCGCAGGCCGCTAGTATATATAAATACTAGCGGCCTGCGGCCGCTACGCTGGCCGTCTAATAGGTAGAAATTGGAATCGTCTTGTGAGCATAACGTCTCCTTGACAATCCTCTCTGTTCATCGCATTACCCATTCGGAACTGAACCGCTTCATTACATTTTCTGGAAGATTCTGTTCCTAAACCCCATCATCATGATATTCCGGCTGATTGACAGAAAGGCCATTGTGAACGCCTCGGTTTAGCACGTTTTCATGAGACTCAAGAGGACTTTGCTGATTTCGTCTCCCAAGTACATTCAATACTCTTGCATCACCGATTAGCTCATGGGCTATTAGCGTTAGCATATGGTATATACACCAATGATTTTGAAACAGTACGGACCATTTCGAAGAACTTGTTCGAAGGCACAGAGGGAATTGATTAGTGCATGCGCGGCACAATAATAGCGACTAATTCCAGAAAATGCCTCGCCACCACTTTACCCCGAGGGTCTGAAGGTGTTGCTCACTAATGTTAAAGTGTGTTGCAGCAGGATCATTTTTCCGTTGCGAAACAAATGCCTCCTCTCTACATCAAAATGTACAGCCTGACAGAGCTCGCTGCGGCATACGACTGTAATGATTGAGATGACATGGAGAGGCATAACATCCCGAATTCCGTGGTGTAATGCTAGCACACCTGACCGGCAAGCAGGAAGACCGGGTTCAATTCCCGGCCGCCCCCCGGCTTTCGACACCCGAGTGCTGCGTTCCTTCATCAAATTACTCAGCAGGCTGCACGGCTTTCTCATTCCGGAGCTCAGCATTCACTGCCTTTTGCTGTTCAGCGGTATAAGCGGCTCTAGGCTCATCTGTTTCCTGTTCATCACTGATTTTAGCCATAACGGCTAGCACCGACTTAGGCACTTCGCACCGCAACTGCAGTGGAAAACGTTGTTTTCGCGACAGACCAACCTTTTTTTTACCAGCAACAACTGCCTCATCGCCGTCCTGTGGGACGTCCTTCAACATTTTCTTCGCGTTCAACCTCACCTCGCAAAAATAGCCACCATTTTGATGGGAGGTGCACCTCATTCGCGCGACATATGAAACTGAGACTTTTTAGACTATTATTTTGACTTCATCAATTATGAGAACTCAAATAAATCGGCCATAACATGAAACGCAAACAGAAAACTATTGAATGGAAGCGATGTCCCGAACCGCCACCCCTGGCCTAACGGAAAAAGAAATATACCTCGTATATACAGAAAAAAAACGCAGTCGATCAGTGAAAACGTGACACGCATTCAGTTATTACCATCCTTTGACACAGCTCAGTATGAAGCCTGAGGCTCAGAATGATATAGCCTCAACGACCTGGCGCTTTGAAGGTTGGATGGCCTAGCTTATGGCCTGAAGTGTCGTAGTCTCGTAGGCCTCGCGTGCTGGGGTGAGAATCACCACCACCACCACAACTCTCGGGTTCTTCGAATTAAAGTATAAGATGGCCTGGAAAGGCGTAGCCTTGTAGGTTTGGCGCTTTAGGCCGTGCATGGACCTGGCCTATGATCCAGAATGGGATTGCATTATTTACGAATTTACGAATGGGGTAATGACTCAGACGTATCGAGGCTCTAGGCGTCCACAGCGATTATTGCAATTAGGCCAGTCCGTGGAATTTTTCTCTCTCCTAGAATGCCAATGCTGTCTCGAAAAAAGTTCCATTTGAAACCAATGCATTTATACATTTTGGGTTGATTTCTGCAAGCAAAAAATGTTGGTACGATCAGCTCTTTGTTCTTCACGGATGTCAGGACAGAAACTAATGCATTATTATGAGAAAAGATTCCTGAAACAGGCAAGTCCTCATGAAGATCGAGTAAATTTCCCGAAATCGGTATCATGTCAGAAAATCGACGCGACAATTCATTGACGAGATAAAACTGACGAAACGAACCGGTGACAAAACTATTTATTACAATTAATATTTAAACATTCCCGCCTCAACCTTCGTCTCCCTTTTTTAAATTTTCCTGCTCCCTAACATAAACCTTTTTTTCTATTCCTATAGGGATCCTGTGAGTTACGATGGTTTATTCTGCTTTTCCTCCATAACAGGACAGTACGCCATGGAAATGGAGAATTCCCCCGTATCTTGAGAAAGGAGCCCCAAGAAGCGTGGAGAGCCTGGTTCCTTTGGCAGGGGACTGGGATTCGCAATCAGGAAAATTCGCTCTTTCTCACGTTCGTCCGGTAGATATGCAATATGCCTATGTGATGTATGTTCATAGCACATGTGCTATGAACGTCTGTAGGATGTCGAGCAAAAACAAGGAAACTTTTAATCTTGCCTCCCATTCAGCAGTGCCTTCAAAAAGAAAGTACTGTATATTAAAGATTCCAGTGAGGTTGCACTGAATCTATCGCTATCTATTGCTAATGTTGCGCTATCTGTCTATCGATTTCTTTGTATAGGGGAATCACAGGAGTGTTTTTCTGTTCTTGATCTTGCCACATAAAAAGAAACGAAATTCGACTCGTAAAATAAATATTTCGTAGCAGGAAACCAAGCTCGATTAGACTTGTTGCACCATGGATGGCGCGAAGACGGTTCATCTATACTTAAACATTTCAGGACTTTCTTCACCTCCTTCAGGACTTGAAGGATATCCTAATTAGGAGCCTGCGTCGGCTTGTAGATGGAATAGATTCATGTAGAGTTTCTGTGACGTCAACTGAGACGTTCTGAACGGGACGAACCATTCAAATATGGAGTAAGAATTTCGTTTAGTCTGTGGACTTAACGAGACATGTTAGTCCATGGCGGATGTATCGGGAACGAAAATTGTGAGAATGGATGGACCGTGTTGCATTATATACATTACACCTCGAATTTTACCGATTCTGTAACTCCAATTCCCAAGTAACACATTGGTAACATTGATTCAAAGTTGGTGTGGATGGAATGTATTATTGTTGAAGGACTCGGAAATTCGGGGTCAGTGGCTCGCCTGATAGCATGTTGGGCTTACGCGACTTAAAGCAGTAGTTGGAAATTTAATCATGTGGTATTTTCATCCCCGATATAGACGCTGACGTTTGGAATGAGGCAGGCTCAGCAAAGCCACGCCCCCACCCACGCAATACTTTGTACCATAAATGCACGTTCCGTCTCGGTACTTCAGACGTCGTACGTATTCTGTATATACAGTATATTTATGCAAATCTTGTACATGAAATCGTAAAACGTAATTGCATCACGCATTCCAAAGAACACAGCATTGCTGGAATGAATCCGGTAGTAAAATAATTGAAGAAATGTAGCCGTGTACTTCGTTTTCGTCTGCAGGAATTCCTAAAGACCGTGGAGGAAGGGGAGACGGGACCGGGAGCCGTGAGGGAGATGCTGGGATACCTGGGCATCGAGGTGGACCCCATCCTGTCCCACGCGGGCGATTACCTCGGTTGGATGCGGGAGAGGAACGAGGAACCGGGTGAGGATCTCCGGCAAGTGGAGCAGGAACGAGTGACAGAAACGAAGGATGAGGAGATGCCGAAAGGAGTATATGAAGAGCTGATCCGTGAAGGACGGAAAAGAGAAAGAGATGCGATTGGTACTTACTTGGTATTGCTGGATACACATAACGTGAAGACCAACAGCTTCACGTAACAGCCTGACAGTATAGGAATTAAAACCAATAGCGCATTGTTTATACCATAAGTGCGACGTTCTCTTCACACTTTGAAATCTCGGTGACTAATTTCTCGTACTCACGAGATTCCAAATTCCATATTCATTTCCTCATCGACTTCCAAATATACCTAGCAATATTTCCCCGCATCAGCAGCAGGCCTTCAAATTAATACAGCTGATAACTGATAGTAATTCGACCATAGCGACCATCTTTGCCCGAAGGGCAAACAAACTCGCTAGTAGATATGCTATGCTCCAAAGGATGTCAAAGGAGATCATTAGTTTCTTTATTCTTCTTAGAGATCCAAATTGAGTCCGCATAGAGAATTGGCCTCTCTCTTCGGTACGTATGCGACGGGTAAATGGCAACCGAGACACCGTCCGCTTTCGGCAACCGATCAGTTCATCACCTGCAATAATTAAATCATATTCCAACCAATCTTCGCATTGAACACACTTGCACTATTACACAACAGAACAACGTAAGGACTCACCCGAAGCCGGCCGATAGAAGTACACGATCGACACCAAAGGAATGAAATCTAAACGGAATCCCTTGCGCTTTTAAACCCTCCTTCCTTGCCACTCCCCCCACACACCCATTCTCCCACCCCCTCCTCATCTCAAGGACACGATCTTGTCTCTCCCCCTTTCCTTGTCAGATATACATCTACCTCCCAACCGTCTTCCTACCTCCTTGCAAACGTGTTCCATATCAATCTCCATCACGCGTTGCACTCCCCACGGATTCCAGATAGTGCCAGCCTTCCCAATTCCCTTTCTCTCCTCACAAATGTAAGAACATGGGACGCAGTTCCTACCTCCTTGCAAACGTGTTCCATATCAATCTCCATCACGCGTTGCACTCCCCACGGATTCCAGATAGTGCCAGCCTTCCCAATTCCCTTTCTCTCCTCACAAATGTAAGAACATGGGACGCAGACCGCTACGCTGGCCGTCCCATAGGCGGAAATGCGAAATTGTTTACAAGACATGAAGCAGTGCAGCTCAAACCAAATAATATACTCTCTCCTTTCGAAAAGTGTAAATCACGTCTCAATCAACTCTAACATTACGAAATTATTACTTTTCAAGAAGTGGACAGGACTCCAGTAGGAATTGCGGTCTACAGTGTGTGTCCCTTATATGAATAGTGTGGCAACGTTTTTACGACCTAGCCTATGGCCCAGAATTGCAGAGCCTCTTATGCCTATGGCCTGGAATGACACAGCATCTAACGCTTCGCGCGTTGAAAATGACAGGCATCACAACTTTTCGCCTCTTTAAATTCATGTATCAGATCGGTCTCTTTAGTCTCTTTTGCCAGATCTACTGTCAACAGTCATCATTCGGAGCCATTGGCGCCCAGTCCCAAATCATCGCATCAGCTGATAGTGTCAGATCTTTAAGCTTTCCTTTCAATTTGCAACTGGAATCATTGTGCAGATTGACTGGAAGTTTGAATGCGGCACGACAGGTCGTTCCAACAGGTCACAAAATGACAGCGATTCCCATCCACGTGACTGATAGCACCTTCAAATCCATACCAATTAACGTATATTACAGGAAGATTTAGCCAGTGCCGTCAGGGCCACCGATAAAAAAAAATGCGCTGCGCACCTCCTCGTTGGACTGCCACTAATATATGGTGAGCCGCTTCGCCCTGACGCTCGCCGAGCATCGTCATCATCTCGTTGCCGTGGTCCCCCTCTTCATTCGACTCGAATTTCGCTGCGCGAATATTTTTCTCGGCACATGGAGGCTCAGGCTGTCCCTTCGCATCACGGGACGTTCCACCAGCTTGTAGCATACTTACGACTTGCGCGACTTGCGAGGTGCACCTCGTTTGCGCGACATATGAAGCAGAGCCTTTTTAGACTATTATTTTGACTTCATCAATCATGAGAACTCAAATAAATCGACCATAACATGGAACGCAAACAGAAAACTATTGCATGGAAGCGATGGCGCGAACCGCCACATCTGACCTGACGGAAAAAAAATAAATAGAAAAAAACACATCAGCAAGGAAACTATTCAAATGAAGAACTTCCAGTCGATCAGTGAAAACGTGACACGCATTCAGTTAGCTGTCTTAAGCAAAGGGTGTTACTAAATATGAAGCCTATGGCTCAGGCTGACATAGTCCGATGGACCTAGCGCTAAGTGCGTTGGATGGCCAGGCCTTTGGCCTAGTATAGCATAGCCCCATGGACCTCGCGCTTTGGGCGGTGGCTGGTCTAGCCCATGGCCAAGGATGGCATAGCCTAGACTATGGCCTAAAATTATACAGCCTCGGGCGTTGCAGTGACAGCCACCACCACAATTTCTTCCCAGCACATTCATCACTCTTGCATCACCGATTAGCTCATGGCATTCGCGTATGGTACAGGTACCACTGATTCTGAAACAGTACCGGCCATTTCCAAGAACTTGTTCGACTTTAACACAAAGGGAATATAGCGCATGTACAGCATAATAATAACGAATAATTCCTGAAAATGCCTCCCCTCCACATTAGCACCAGTGAACAACAGTGTGAGCGTTTAGTGTAGGATCTCCGGGAAGTGGAGCAGGAACGAGTGACAGAAACGAAGGATGAGGAGATGCCGAGAGGAGTATATGAAGAGCTGATCCATGAAGGTGTGAAGGAAGGAAAAGAGAAAGCTTGATACACATAACGTGAAGACCAACAGCTTCACGTAACAGCCTGACAGTATAGGAAATAAAATCAATAGCGCATTGTTTATACCATGAGTGCGACGTTCTCTTCACACTTTGAAATCTCGGTGACTAATTTCTCGTACTCACGAGATTCCAAATTCCAGATTCATTTCCTCATCGACTTCCAAATATACCTAGCATCATTTCCCCGCATCCGCAGCAGGCGTTCAAATTAATACAGCTGATAACTGATAGCAATTCGTTAAGCGCCGAGACATTCATTTTTCCGCGCTAGGATCACCATAAAGGTGAGAGACATCTATAGCATTAACTTTGAAAATGATGAGAATTATCAGCGGTGGGAAACATCACCCCAGGGGCGATTTGAGTATACTACTTCTCCCTCATTGAAATGATAGCTCAAACATGTTTTCTGTGGATCCTTCACACTAAGGAAACATTGCATCCGACCCACCCACGTCTCCCTATGGTCCCTATTTAATGTTCCATGAAAGTTCGTAATTATATTATGAATGATAAATTTAACGTTTCGAGTGTCACGGTGTACAGCCATTGAAATCAGAACTGAACGGCCCCTATTCCCTGGCGCAATCTTGCAAAGTAGGTGATAACTGAACCCCCTTGTTCCTGGCGGCGTCTAGCCAACATCATAACAGGTGACCAGTCTAGTTTCTCGCGCCATCTGCAAAACAAGATGAGAACCGAAACTCCTTGTACAATCTAACGAAAGAAATGGGAACTGAACCCCAGTAATTGACGCCAACAAGCAAAAGAGGTGAGAAGTGAATTTAGCCAATTAGCCAACGAAAAGAACATTTTTGTCGTTTCGAGAGGTAGACGTTGTCCAGGAGAGACAAAGATCGTCTCAATCCCACAAATGTCCAAAATGATTTTAGGAGGGAAGTACTTCACAATGTATCATCCACACTTATCGCAAAAAGGAACGCATGAAAAGATTTCAAGTTAGGCACAATAGATATAATGAGTTTGATAAAAATCAAGACTTGCGTTCCCATATGTCACGTATTCGTAAACGAAATCGATTTCGTTACCCAGCCCTGCCCAGGAACTTTGTTTTCCATTGAGTCGCACTGCACCATCTCCAATCTGTCAAGATTATCAAGACAACGATAGCAATTTCCAGGTGACCTCTGCATAGAAACATTTCGTTGTAAATTGGAAGAGTTTGGAATGCCTCTCATATTCCAGAGCTAAGCATTCGCTGCCTCTTGTTGCTCAGCCTTACGCACCCAACGGGGTACTGTTGTCATTCTAGCATCAGTCATTCTGTCATCAGTCATTCTAGCCGTTATGGCTAGCACCTCCTAAAGCATCGATTTAGGCACTTCGCACCGCAACTCCAGTGGCAAATGTTGTTTCCGCGCCAGCACCAATCGTTTATTTTCTGCAGCGACTGCCTCATCGCCGTCCTGTGGGACCTCTTTCAACATTTCTTTTTCACGTTCAACCTCACCTAGCAAATATCGCGACCATTTTGATGGGAGTTTGTGCGACGTATGAAACAAAGAATTTACGTTATTATTTTGTTTGCGCGAAATATGAAGAGAGACTTTTTAGACTATTATTTTGACTTCATCCATCATGAGAACTCAAATTGGCCACGAAACGCAAATAGAAAACAATTGCATGGAAGCGATGGCGCGAACCGCCACGCCTGACATAACGGGAAAAAAATACAGAAAATATACTTCAGTAAAGAATGTATTCAAATGAAGAACATGCAGTTGATCAGTGAAAACGTGACACGCATTCAGTTTGTAGCACCCTTTACTTGACACAGGTAAGTATTAAGCCTATGGAAATAATAGGATGAGCAAAAGCCTATAGCTCAGACTGATAAGGCCCCATGGACCTGGCGCTTTGAGCGGTGGATGGTCTAGCCCATGGCCAATGATGGCACTGCCTAATGGACCTGGCGCTTTGGACGACATAGCCTATGGCCATCATTTTAAGGATCTAGTCTCGTAGGCCTCGCGCGTTGCAGTGACAGCAACCACCACAGCTTCTTCCCAGCATATTCAATATTCTTAGCATCACCGATTAGTTCATGGGTTATTGGTATTAGCTTATAGTACAGGTACCAGTGAACCTGAAACAGTACGGGTCATTTCCAAGAACCTGTTCGACTTTAACACAGAGGGAATTTTGCGCATGTGTAGCAGAATACTAACGAATAATTCCTGAAAATGCCTCGCCTCCACATTAGCACCAGTGAACAACAGTGTCAGCGTTAAGTGTGAGTTGCAGCAGCAATATGGAACAAATGTCCCCTCCCTACAGCAAAATGTACAGCCTGACATTGCTCGCTGCGCAAACGACTGTAGTGATTTGAGATGACATGGAGAGGCCTGACAAAATGTCCCGAGTTCCGTAGTGTAATGGTAGCACACCTGATTGGCAAGCAAGAGGTCCGGGTTCAATTCCCGGCCGCCCACCGAATTTCGACACCTGAGTGCTGCGTTTCATGCATCAAGTTGCCCAGCATGCTGCATGGCTCTCTTATTCCTGAGCTCAGCAATCGCTGCATCTTGCTGTTCAGCCTGACGCTCCCTACATGCAACTGGGTATTGTTCATCAATCATTCTAGCCATTATAGCTAGCACCTCCTAAAGCATCGACCTAGGCACTTCGCACCGCAACTCCAGTGGCAAATGTTGTTTCCGCGCCAGCACCAATCGTTTATTTTCTGCAGCGACTGCCTCATCGCCGTCCTGTGGGACATCTTTCAACATTTCTTTTTCACGTTCAACCTCACCTAGCAAATATCGCGACCATTTTGATGGGAGGAGCGGTCCGTTTGTGCGACGTATGAAACAAAGAATTTACGTTATTATTTTGCCTTAATCAACCATGAGAACTCAAATAAGTCCGCCATGACATGAAACGTAAACAGAAAACTATTGCATGGAAGCGATGTCCCGAACCGCCACGCCTAACGGGAAAAAAATGAATACAGAAAAAAACACTTGATCAAAGAATGTATTCAGATGGAGCACTCGCAGTTTATCAGTGAAATCGTGACACGCATTCAGTTATTATCACCATTTGATTGACGCAGCTAAGTATGAATCCTATGACTCAGACTGATATAGCTCGATAGACCTGGCGCTGAAAGGCCAAGCCTATGGCCTAGAATAGCATAGCCTCAAGGACCTGGCGCATAGAGGGGTGTATGGCCTGAAGTGACGTAATATGGTAGGCCTGGCGCGCTGGGGCTCTTCGAATTAAAGTGAAGGACCTGCGGCCGCTACGCTGGCCGTCTAGTCGGTGGAAATTTGAATCGTCTATTTTGAGCATAATGTCTCCTTGACAATCCTCTGTTCATCGCTTTGCCCATTCGGAACTTAACCGCATCATTACATTTTCTTGGAGATTTTGTACCTAAACACCATCATCATGATATTCCGGCTGAATGCCACAATCGATCATTGTGAACGGCTTAGCACGTTTTCATAAGACTCAAGACGACTTTGCTGATTTCGTCTCCCAAGCACATACAATACTCTTACATCACCGATTAGCTCATGGGCTATTAGCGTTAGCGTATGGTACATTCACCAATGATCCTTAAACAGTAGTGATTATTTTCAAGAACTTGTTCGAAGACACAGGGGGATAGTGCATGCGCAATGCTAGCGACTAAATCCAGAAAATGCCTCACCACCTCATTACCCTTAGGCTCTGAAAGTGTTGCTCACTGGTGCTAAAGTTTGAGTTGCAGCAGGAGCATTTTTATGTTGCGAAACAAATGCTTCCTCCCTACATCAAAATGTGCAGCCTGACAGTGCTCGCTGCACAAACGACTGCAGTGATTTGAGATGACAATTAAAGGCCTAACAAAATATCCCGAATTACATAGTGTAATGGTAGCACACCTGACCGGCAAGCAGGAGGTCCAGGTTCAATTCCCGGTCGACACCTGAGTGCAGCATTCCTTGCATCAAGTTGCTCAGCAGGCTGCATGGCTCTCCTCTTCCGGAGCTCAGCATTTGCTGCCTCTTGCTGTTCAACCTTACGCTCCCTACGTGCAACTGGGTACTGTTCATCAGTCATTCTAGCCTTTATGGCTAGAACCTCCTAAAGCATCGATTTAGGCACTTCGCACTACAACTGCAGTGGCAAACGTTGTTTCCGCGCCAGCACCAATCGTTTTTTATCTACAGCGACTGCCTCATCGCCGTCCTGTGGGACCTCTTTCAATATTTTTTTACATTTTCAACCTCACCTTCCAAAAATCGCCACCATTTTGATGGGAGGAGCCGCCTATTTGCGCGACGTATGAGAAAAAGAACTTACGTAATTATTTTGGCTTTATCAATCATAATAATTCAAATAAATCGTCCAGGACATGAAACGCAAACAAAAAACTATTGCATGGAACCGATGGCGCGAACCGCGACGTCTGACCTGACGGAAAAAAAAAATTAATACATAAAAAAACACATCAGCAAGGAATGTATTCAAATGAAGAACTTCATGTCGATCAGTGAAAACGTGACACGCATTCAGTTATTACCACCCTTTGATAGCTGCGTCAAGGTATTAAGCCTATGGCTCAGACAGATATAGCTGGCGCTATAAGTGTTGGATGGCAAAGCCTATGGCCTAGAATAGCATAGCCTCAAGGACTTGGCGAATTGAGCAATGGATGGAGTAGCCCATGGGCTAAAATGATCTAATCTCGTAGGCCTCGTGCGTTGCGGTGACAGCAACCACCACAACTTCTTCCCAGCACATTCAATACTCTTGCATCACCGATTAGCTCATTAGCATATGGTACAGGTACCACTGATTCTGAAACAGTACGGGCCGTTTCGAAGAATTTGTTCGACTTCAGCACAATACTAACGAATAATTCCTGAAAATGCCTCGCCTCCACATTAGCACCAGTGAACCAGTGTGAGCGTTAAGTGTGAGTTGCAGCAGGAACACTTTTCCAGTGTGGCAGTAATGTGAAACAAATGTCTCCACCCTACAGCAAAATGTGCAGCCTGACAATGCTCGCTGCACAAACGACAGTAGTAGTTTGAGATGACATGGAGAGGCCTGCCAAAATATCCCGATTTCCGTGGTGTAGTGGTAGTACACCTGACTGGCAAGTAAGAGGTCCAGGGTTCAATTCCCGGCTCCCCCCGACTTTCGACACCTGAGTGCTGCGTTCCTTGCATCAAGTTGCCCAGCATGCTGCATGGCTTTCCAAATCCTGAGCTCAGCATTCGCTGCCTCTTGCTGTTCAACCTTACGCTCCCTACGTGCAACTGGGTACTGTTCATCAGTCATTCTAGCCATTATGGCTAGAACCTCCTAAAGCATCGATTTAGGCACTTCGCAGCGCAACTGCAGTGGCAAACCTTGTTTCCGCGCCAGCATGTTTATTCGTTAGCTAATCGTTTATCTGCAGCGACTGCCTCATCGCCGTCCGGTGGGACCTCTTTCAACATTTTTTTACACGCTCAACCTCACATCGCAAAAATCGCTACAATATTTGTTGGAGAGGCGGTCCGTTTGCGCGACGTATGAAGCATAGAACTTACGTAATTATTTAGATTTCATCAATCATGAAAACTCAAATAAATTGGCCATAACATAAAACGCAAACAGAAAACTATTGCATGGAAGCGATGTCCCGAACTGCCACGCCTGACCTAACGGAAAAGTATAAAGAAAAAGACTTTGACACAGCGAGTGCACAGCAAGTACGAAGCCTACGGCTCAGACTGATATAGCTCAATGGACCTGGCGCTAAAAGCGTTGGATGGCATGGCATATGGCATGAAGTGATATTGTGCTGTAGGCCTCGCGCGCTGGGGTGACAACCACCAGCGCCATAACTGTCGGCCTCTTCGAATTAAAGTATTGGATGAGGGGCTGGAAAGGAGTAGCATTGCAGGCCTGCGCGTTGGGGGTGACAGCCACGGCCACGACCACCATCACCATCGTAGCTTTTGACCTCTTCGAAGTATAGGAAGAATGGCCGTGTAAGGTGTAGCCTTGTAGATCCCGTTCTTTAGGCCGTGGATGGCCTGGCCGCTTCGAATTAAAGTATTATATGTATGAAAGACGCGGGATATTGAGTGGATCCAGGGCTGGAGAGTGCTGGAGGTCGTTTGCTGTCTGTCGCCCTACTCATGGCACTCGCGTTCGTTTGTATGATCGTATGTAATATGTCCCCTTAGCATAGATTTTAGGTGTGAAGTACTTCAAAATCCACACTTGCAAAAAGGAACGCATGAAAAGATTTCAAGTAAGACACAATAGACATAATGAGTTTGATTAAAATCAAGACTTGCGTTATACACGTATTTCAATGGGGACGTGTTTCCTCTTTCGCAAACAAATAATGAACTCATCACTAGCAATGTTATGGAGCGCCGAATGCGAGACTATATCGAGTTTCTTTGCACGAAGGGCAAAAACTCGCTAGTAGTATGCTATCCTCCAAAGGATGTCAAAGGAGATCATTAGTTTCTTTATTCTTCTTAAAGATCCAAATTAAGTCCGCAAAAAGAATTGGCCTCTCTCTTCGGTACGCGTGCGACGGGTAAATGGCAACCGAGACACCGCCCGCTTCCTGCAATCGATCAGTTCTCATCACCTGCAAGAATTATATCATATTTCAACCAATCTTCGCATACAAACAATTGAACACACTTCCACTATTACACAACAGAACAACGTAAGGACTCACCGGAAGCCGGCCGACAGAAGTAGACGATCGACACCAAAGGAATGAAATATAAACGGAATCCCTTGCGCTTTTAAACCCTCCTTCCTTGCCACTCCCCCAACACACCCATTTTTCCACCCCCTTCTCATCTCAAGGACACGATCTTGACTCTCCCCCTTTCCTTGTCAGATATACATCTACCTCCCAACCGTCTTCCTACCTCCTTGCAAACGTGTTCCATATCAATCTCCATCACGCGTTGCACTCCCCACGGATTCCAGATAGTGCCAGCCTTCCCAATTCCCTTTCTCTCCTCACAAATGTAAGAACATGGGACGCAGGCCGTCCCATAGGCGAAAATGCGAAATTGTTAACAAGACATGAAGCAGGGCAGCTCAAACCAAATAATATATTCTCTCCTTTCGAAAAGTGTAAATCACGTCTCAATCAACTCTAACATTACGAAATGATTAAATTTCAAGAAGTGGACAGGACTCCAGTTGGAATAGCGGTCTACAGTGTGTGTCCCTTATATGAATAGTGTGGCAACGTTTTTATGACCTAGCCTATGGCCCAGAATTGCAGAGCCTCTTAAGCCTATGGCCTGGAATGACACAGCATCTAACGCTTCGCGCGTTGAAAATGGCAGGCATCGCAACTTTTCGCCTCTTTAAATTCATGTATCAGATCGGTCTCTTTAGTTTCTTTTTCCCAGATCTACTGTCAACAGTCATCATTCGAAGTCATTGGCGCCTAGTCCCAAATCATCGCATCAGCTGATAGTGTCAGATCTTAAAGCTTTCCTTTCAATTTGCAACTGGAATCATTGTGCACAGATTGACTGGAAGTTTGAATGCTGTGCGACAGGTCGTTCCAACAGGTCACAAAATGACGGCGATTCCCATCCACGCAACTGATTGCACCTTCAGATCCATACCAAATAACGTATATTACAAGAAGGTTCAACCAGGGCCACCGATAAAAATAAATGCGCTGCGCACCTCCTCGTTGGACTGCCACCAATATATGGTCAACCGCTTCGCGCTGACGCTCGCCGATCATCGTCATCATCTCGTTGCCGTGGTCCCCCTCTTCAATCGACTCGTATTTCACTGCGCGAACATTGTTCTCGGCACATGGAGGCTCAGGCTGTCCCTTCGCATCACGGGAGGTTCCACCAGCTTGTAGCATACTTCTTGTCGCACTCGATCGCGTTGGAAACACAATCCACCAGACGCACGGCTGACGACGTGACTCGGCGGGTTTCTCGTGTTTTCAATGGGAACGCCTTTGAATGACCTCTGAAAAAGGACTTTGAATCACGTCTCAGGAAATAAAGATGACAGCATTGAAGATAACAAGATTCCGCCTTCTTTCCCTGATTCAAGGCTTTTTTTTTTAGCTTTGTGGAAATTCAAGATTTACCAAAGATATACAAAGGTGTGCAATAAAATTAATCATCAATATATCATTTTAGGGAGAGCGGTGTCGGTTTTCATCCCCTTGGTCCTAATTTCGATGGTTCATAGGGCTTGTTCCATTTGTTAGACGCTGGTCGTGGGTCGCATCATTCTCGTCTTTCAGCTCATGGACGCGTTTCCGACGTGATCATCCAAGTTTGGAATTGATGATTCGAGCGATGCTTTCGGAAGCGTGCTGGTCGCGTTTCTGAATTCGGAGAATATTTAAATTTTAAAATAAGGTTCACGATTCTTATCTTATAATTAGGCTTTATTTTCCATGCTCTTACATCTATGCAAAGAAAAAAAAATCTCCCGTTCTTTACTTGCAGAAATCAAGCCAAAGTTTTCAAAAATAGTGGACATTTAAAGTGAAAGGTTTTTATTCTGGATTGTATTGGAGTCTCAACAAATGAGAGAAATGACGTCACGGACGGAGGGGGATGAGGCCACTTGGAGTACGCTTTTTCACTTTTGGAATCCAGGTTCTAACATCCTATGGTCATCGTGCGGTTTTCTTCGCCAGCCCTCTTCTTCCTCTTCTGCTTCGTCCATGCATTCTAGACAATCCTGGAGACGCCGCTCTACGCTCCTTGGGGCTCCTTTCGCAATATACTTCTCCATCTCCATGCCGTGCTGACCTGTGAAAACGATAAGCAAAATAAACCATTGTAAGTCACAAGATCCCTTTAGGAACAGAAGAAAAAGGTTCATGTGTAGGGACTATTGGACGCAACTAAATCCACGGAGGACAATGGGAGAGGATGGAACCCGAACGGGACTGGGGAAAGGGAGGAAGCGTATACAGTCTGTCGGACGTGAGAGCGCGCCGAGCGGATGGCAGACCAAGATCAGCTTCATCGGTCGGGGGAGATGGCAAACAGTGGAAGTGAGTCGCTGTTTCCTCAAAGTTCCGTCGCAGATGTCCAAATCGGGAACGGGGCATTGCTGCCATTTTTGTGGGGCGCCTTCATGCCTGCCTCCGGGTGGACGTCTCCCTTTCGGCTCCCACTTTTTTTTCCCGGTCGTTGCGACAGTCAGATCTATTTTCGATAACGTAACAGCCTCGGGGGGTGGGGGAAGAGTTCAGACATAAGGGAACGAAAAAAACAACGGAACATCCGAGGATCGAAACTAGGACAAATTGCTTGGAAGTCACGCATGCTTCCTTTACACCACCGAACCCAGACAATTAATTTACACCTCACCATGTCATCCCTAACACTACCTTGGGAGAGAAAGGCATTCTACGCATGCCTCCGCCGTCGACCCTCCTGGTGTTCACACCTCCGATATCGAATTTTTTGCAGGGACATGTAAGAGTCCCGATTGAAGTCTTCTTTCATACCTGGAAGAAGGATTACTTTTTCTGCCCATATATTTCTCGGGATGCGGAAAAGTCGTATCGTGGGCACGAACACCCCGTGATTAGGGGGGGGGGGGAAAGGGTGGGGCAAGAAATACAATGTCCAAGCTGTTGCTACGCAGAGCGTTGTGAGAGCCGTTGTCTAAATTCGTGAATGCCCGGCGATGCTACATCCTTTGCCTAGGCCCCTGCGTGAAAATTTGTGCATCACATCCGTTGGACGATACATCGGATGATACCTTCATCGGAGCATCTATATATCTTATAGATATAGACATAATATAATAATAATAAACGACACGCTTAGCCTCTCCCTCTCCAGAACGGGATGGAGGTGGTGTTGCTTTATATCGTTGAGAGGGACGCTGAGTTTTAAGGTTGAGTTCGGGAATACCCAAGAAAAAGTTGGTGGAAGACATCCACCGATTGGGGTGTCCGTTTCACGCACGGTCGCACTTTCTGTCCGGCCTTCCCAACTGTTTCATCCGTTCTTGAAAGTAGGAGAGTCGTTGTTGCAACGGTTGCAAGTAGTTTCTCCCATATCCACGAATTCATCATTATCAAATGATGTCAAACGGAGATAATTAGTCTCTTATTTTTATTCAAGATTACTATGTCAAATGAGTCCGCATAGAGAATTGACCTCTCTTCCGTACGTATGCCACGGGAAAATGGCAACCGAGACACCTCCCGTTTCCGGCAACCTTTCTTCACCTGCAAGAATTAAATTAAAAATCTTGAAGAATTAAATCAGTTTTCATTTTTACCAACGGGGAGTCTTTGACGACGTCTGGCCATCGAAATCAGAGCTGAAATGCCCCCCTCTGCTTCCTGTCGTCATCTAGGGAACGCCAATAAAAATTGAACCCCCCTTCTCCCCCCGCGCCAATTAGCGAACGCCATGACAACTGACTCTCCGATCGTTACTGTCACCTAAATGGTGCCAATGAAATGAGAACTACTCTGCCGATTTCTTAGTTGAGCGAATTTTCGTCGTTTTGAGAGATAAATGTCAAGGAGAGACTACAAGAAGATTCTCCGAATCCCCCGATACACGTAGATGACAAGGATTGGCCACTATCTTCGGTACGTATGCGACGGGTAAATGGCATTGCGAGACATCGCCCGTTTTCGGCAACCATTCAGTTCTTCACCTGCAAGAATTAAAATATGTTCCTAACACTTTTCGAATACAAACAATTGAACACACACTTCCACTATTATACAACAGAAATACGTAAGGACTCACCCGAGGCCGGCCGACAGAAGAAGACAAGAAGACGCCAAAGGAATGAAATTAAAGCGGAATCCCTTACGCTTTTAAACCCTTCTTTCTTGCCACTCCCCCAACACACCCATTTTTCCACCCCCTCCTCATCTCAAGGACACGATCTTGTCTCTCCCCCTTTCCTTGTCAGATATACATCTATTAATACCTTCCAACCGTCTTCTAACCGCCTTCCAAACGCGTTTCACTCCCCACGGATTCCAGATAGTGACAGCCTTCCCAATTCCATTTCTCCCCTCACAAAATAACACTAACGAACGCTGGTTGTCAGATAGGCGGAAATGCGAAATTGTTTACATCAGGACATGAAGCAGTTCAGCTCGAACCAAACATAAAATTATCTCCTTTCGAACAGTGTAAATCACGTCTCAATCAACTCTAGCATTACCAAGTAAATAATTTTCAAAAAGTGGGCAGGGCTCTTGTCACACCCTGTAGTAATTGCCATCTACGGGGTGAGTCCTTTGTAGAGATTAATTGCGTGCCAACGTTTTCATGACCTACCCTATGGCCCAGAATTGCAGAGCCTCGTAGGCTTTAGGCCTATGGCCTAGAATGACACAGCATCGTACGCTTCGCGCGTTGAAGATGACAGTCATCGCAACTTTCCGCCTCTTTAAATTCATGTATGAGATCGGTCTCTTTTAGTTTCATTTGCCAGACCTACGGTCAATAATCATCATTCGGTGCCATTGGCGTCTCGTCCCAAATCATCGCATCAGCTGATCGTATCAGATCTTTGGCCTTTCCGTTCAATTTGCAACTGGAATCATTGTCCAGATTGACTGGCAAATGTACAATGACAGCAATTAGCTTGCAATTTTACTAAAATTCTTAAGTTTGAGAAATTATGATTATGCTGGCCTAAGTGACTTGAAACCAAATATTATTTATAGTTATTTATTTCTACTGATTTCAGGAATCGTACCGCTTCCCTGAGACATTTCTGAGACGAGAGGAGCTTGCTCGGCGCCATATGAAACTGACGAAAAATTCGGTATTGCTCTTAT